>LGRX02033901.1:0-63724 GCA_001247695.2 Cymbomonas tetramitiformis | reverse complement strand
CTTCCCCTGAGCCGCTGCCATTCCAGGTTGGCCTTCCCAACCCGCATTCTGCGCCGGTCAACGCCATTCTCACCGTCTGCTGGCTCCCACCTGGTGAAATGTGCACGCGAGGTGCCGCAGCAGGCGCGGCTTACACTGGTGGGGTGCGCGCACGAGCAGAAGTCCGTGGAGATGCAAGTGACGCGGATCTTAGCCAACGTCTCGTGCTACCCGGAGAACTACCAGCCTTTGCCGCTGCCCGTCCAAGCCCCCGAGGCCGACCAGAAGGCCCTGCTGAAGGCCCCGCTGAAGGCCCCGCTGAAGCTGCCACGCGCCGCCACCCTCATCCACTGGCGGCCCTGGCTCGCGCAGATATCAGAGACCCGCGCCTCCCACGCCGCGTCCTGGTGACTGCTTCCCCATCGAGCCCCCTCCAACCCGCCTTGCTTCGCACAGCAGCTGAGCAACTGATATTGGCGTGCCGCCGCCGGATTGGTCAGCTCCAGGGCCGCTCAGGGCCGCTCAGGACTCACAGGAGGTGACTGAATTCAGCCGGCCATCTCTTGTCTGTATTCGTGCCTTGTTTATGTTTGTGCCTTGTTTATATTCTGCCGAGAGGCCCAAGGGCCTCCAGGTGGCAGGACACCTGGCCAGAAGATCATGAAAGCGCTTCAGTATGGATCGCCGCATGGCGCCTCACAGCAAGCCTCAGCATGTCGCTGCCGCGCTGCGGTGATGACGAGGTGCCAGCAACCCTCCCAGTGGCGCGGGGTGCTCGAGGACCCATTTAGCGTGACCCAAGCGCGTGAGCGGAGTGCTGTGGAGGGGTGTCACAGGAAGTTGCTGAGTCATGCCCGGCGGGCGCTGCTGAACATGGCAACGATTGGTGAGTCAAACTTGGAGCGTGCCACCCACGTGTGCACAGTGACAAAGTGGCACTTGCGGTGCTCGCTGTGAGGCCAGCAAAGCGGAAGACGAGACGCACCGGGGAGCCCGTTGCATGGCTGGCAGCGCTGTGCTCTACACGTGCCATTGTTATTGCCTGAGTGACATGCGCGCCTCAGAGGGGCGGCCCTGCTCTTGCATCGCTTCTTCCCCCGCGGGAGTGTCGGCCGCGCGGAGCTTGCTTCGCCAGCCTCGCACCGCTCGATGGGGGGCGGGTGGGTTGCTTCGCCAGCCTCGCGCCGCTCGATGGGGGGCGGGTGGGTTGCTTTGCCAGCCTCGCGCCGCTCGATGGGGGGCGGGTGGGTTGCTTCGCCAGCCTCGCAGACCTCGCTGGTGGGGGGCGGGTGGTTGCTTGCTGCCAGCCTCGCACCGCCTGATGGGGGGCGGGTGGGTTGCTTCGCCAGCCCCGCACCGCTCGACGCGGGGGCGGGTGGGTTGCTTCGCTGCCCCGCGCCGCTCGATGGGTGGCGGGTGGGTTGGCCGCCAGCCTCGCGCCGCTCTTCGGGATGGGTGGCGGATGGGTTGCTTCGCCAGCCTCGCGCTCGCCGGGATGGGGGCGTGGCTGCGCCAGCCTCGCGCTGCTCGGGATGGGTGTGGCGGGTGGGCCGCGCCTCAGCCCGCGCCGCCTCGATGGGGGCGGGTGGGTTGCTTCGCCAGCCTCGCCGCCGCTCGATGGGGGGCGGGTGGGTTGCTTCGCCAGCCTCGCGCCGCTCGATGGGGGGCGGGTGGGTTGCTTTGCCAGCCTCGCGCCGCTCGATGGGGGGCGGGTGGGTTGCGCGGCGCCGCAGAGGAGCACTGTGAGGCCGGCGCGCTGGACGACACGCGGTGGCAGCGGCCCGTCGGAGGCCCCGGCATGCCCATCTGGAACCACAACATCATGCCCATGAACCTGCACGAGGAGCTCCCCCAGTCTCGGTAATGCCCTATTCCAAACCTTGTGTCTCTGAAGCGCGCGCACGCCGATGCCACACATGTACAGGCGCGGCAATGCCAGCCCCGGGCAGCCGCAGCTGCAGCGCGCCTTTTCCCGGCCGGGCGCAGGGACTCGGCTTCGGCCCGAGTGGAGACGGGCGCAGGGACTCGGCTTTGGCCGGAGTGGAGGCGGGCGCCCGCCCCAGTCGTGACATGGAGTGCTTTGTCCGGCGTTGAGGCTATCCATTGGCGTGACACGCGTACAGACCAAAGCGCGCTTGCTAGCGAGCGGACGCCCTCCCTTTCAATGCACCCCCTCACCCTCCCTTTCATGCACCCCCTCACCCCTCCCTTTCAATGCACCCCATACCCCTCCCTCTTAATGCACCCCCTCACCCCCTTGTGGACGGGATTCTCTGAGCCGTCAGCACAGACCAGTCACCAGGTCTGGGGCATTTGTCGCCGGGCTGCGGACAGCAAGCCGCGGGGTCGTCTCCACAGACGAAGCCATCATGTGGGTGTGCACGCTCGGGATGGGTGGGCGGGACGGCGAGCTGGGGAAGGCTTCTAGGGCGACGAGTGCAAAGAGGGGATTGGTGCAAGAGGGGAAAAGGGGGATTATGAGGCGGGAGTAGGAAACGGGGGTGCGTCAGGGTGTTGCAAGGCAGGAATGGAGATTGAAAGGGGTGTGAGGGGGTAGCAATGGAGATAGAACGGGTACGGGGTGGAGGTAGGAATGGTGACTGGAGTGTGATGATGCGAGGCGGGAATGGAGTTTGGGGGAGAGGTATACGGGGCGGTGCATTGTGGCACTTGCGGTCTGACAGAACCGGACAAGATTGAGCATGGGTCTGCGCAGAGGCAGCACGATCCAATGATCGACATTGTGCCGATTCTGCGGGGACCATGTTTAAGCAGAATCATGATCGTTAGATCATGCTGACTCTGCGGAGACCGTGTTCGCGGTGTTCCGGTTCTGTCATAAGATGACATGTGCGAGCGGCGGGCATTGGTGTGGCAGTGAGGCACGGGCAGAGGCCAGCCCCCCCAAGATGGACATCGTGTTCATCCACGGCCTGCGAGGGGGCGCCTTCTCCACGTGGCGATATCACGGAGAGGAGCTTCCCTACCGTAAGGGTGGCGAGATGGGAGGTTGCTGGCCGGTGGACCTCGCGGGGGAGCTGCCGGACGTGCGCATCATGTCCGTGAAGTACAAGACTCGCATCACTGACTGGTCCGGATACACCCTCAGCATCGAAGACCTCGGCAGCCACATCATCACCCGCCTGCACGCCGCTGGGGTCGGGGCGCGGCCCGTGGTGTTCGTCACGCACAGCATGGGCGGCCTGCTCATGAAGCAGATGCTGCAGTACGCGCGCGAGGACCCGAAGTACGCCGCCATGTACCAGAACGTCAGGGGGGTCGTCTTCTACTCGACACCACACTTTGGCAGCTGGCTGGTTTGACCTCACCTGCCCCTGCACTCCTAAACTCCACGTAGTATGACCCTCATCTGCCCTCCTAAGCTATACGTAGTATGACCCTCATCTGCCCTCCTGAGCTATACGCAGTATGGCTCATCTGCCCTCCTAAGCTATACGGAGTATGGCCTCATCTGCCCTCTAAGCTATCCGAATTGTGGCCTCATCTACCACTCTAAGCTATACGGGTATGACGCATCTGCCCTCCTAAGCTATCGCAGTATGGCCCTCATCTGCCCTCCTAGCTATACGCAGTATGGCCCTCATCTACCCTCCTAAGCTATACGGAGTATGGCCCTCATCTGCCCTCCTAAGCAATCCGCAGTATGGCCCTCATCTGGGGATATGTGTGCATCTAGCCTCGGGGTTACATGTTGGCGGCATGGATGCGGGCAACGGCCAGGATGCTGTTTCAACTCCGTGGGAATAGGAAGCCCCGAGGGGACACTCAGGCTGAGCCACTGCCAGCCAGCCAGGCACCAGAGGGGACACTCAGGCTGAGCCACTGCCAGCCAGCCAGGCACCAGAGGGGACACTCCGGCTGAGCCACTGCCAGCCAGCCAGGCACCAGAGGGGACACTCAGGCTGAGCCACTGCCAGCCAGCCAGGCACCAGAGGGGACACTCCGGCTGAGCCACTGCCAGCCAGCCAGGCACCAGCCAGCCAGGCACCAGCCAGTCAGGCACCAGCCAGCCAGCCAGCCAGCCAGCCAGCCAGCCAGCACCCGGGAGTGACGGAACAGGCCCTGGGCTGGCAGGCAAACGTTCCCCCTGGCTTGAGCACGCTGGTCCGCACCGCTCCGGGGGTCGACCAGATGCGCTCCACCAACAACTACCTAGAGGTGCGCAGCCCTCAGCCTCCCGTGCACTCTCTGAGCCCCCTCCGTCTACAGTGCACTCTCCAGACCACCCCACCCATCATAGTGCCTCTCCGACCCCCCCCAACCCGTCTATAGTGTACTCTCACCTGCCCACCCCACCCCTCCCATCTACAGTGCACTCCTCCGCACCACCCCACCCATCTACAGTGCACTCTCCGACCCTCCCATCTACCCAGTGCACTCTCCACTACCCTCCAGCATCTGGTGCCTCTCCTTTCACCCACCCATCTACAGTGCACTCTCCGACCCTATTGCGCACCCATCTACAGTGCACTCTCCGACCCTCCCATCTACAGTGCACTCTCTTCCACCTCACCCATCTTCAGTGCACTCTCCGACCCCCTTCACTCCATCCATCTACAGTGCACTCTCCGACCCCATTTGCCACATCCATCTATAGTGCACTCTCCGACCCCCTGTGTCCTCACGCAGCCATACAGTTCTCAACCTCTTGCGTCCGCATATGTGTATGGTAAGTCGGCGTGGGGCGGCGGGAGGCGGGCTTCCAGACGCTGCATCAGGAAGTGCGGGCGCTGCATCAAGTGCGCCCCCCCTCAGGGCCCTCGCCGCATGGGCGCCGCCACGCTGTGCATGAGAGCTTCGAGCAGCACTCGCCTAGTGGGCCCGCTCCAAGCTTTGCTCCACAAGCTCCAGGCGTCCACGGCGGCGCTGCGGTCCAAGCTTTGCTCCACGGCGGCGCTGCGCTCTGCACTGCCAGCGCAGTCAGGCGCACACACTGCCATCCGGCCTCCCACCATGCGAGCCAGCGGTGCTGTGCGGCGTTCATAGCAAGTTTGAATGGAGAAGCACGGCAACCGCTCAGCTTTGACCACGGAGCGTGTCTCCGTGCCGCCTGCAGCTTGTGCCATGCTTCTCTGAGCAGGCGAGGGGCCGTCCTGGGCGCGGAGGGGGAAGCGCTGCTGAGAGAGAGTTTGGAAGGGCAGCCTCAGGACCGATGGCGTGAATGTTGACTTGTGTGCTGCTGACGAATGTGACTTGCGGGGATGATGCAGAGGGGACAGCTGGATGTTTTGAGCTTCGCCGAGGGCAAGACCACGCCGGTGATGGAGGTACGCACCGGCCGCCAAGTGAGCCCGCAGCCACGTCATTCATGTCCAATGGTGGGGTCCGTGCTGCCCTCCGGAGAAGGCGCACGAGGCTGCAGGCTCGGGGCAGCCCGCAGTGAAGTAAGCGGCGGATCCGGCTCTTGTGGGATGTGCACAACGCGCACGCGGGAGGCGGGCGTTTGCGGCATCAGCGACATGGCTCTGCATGACTTTTATGCATGACGGCAGACGGGATGGCCGGTGGGAGCAGGTATGGAGCCAGCGCCTGTCGCTAAAAGTTGATGTACGTCATCCACCCATCCCCAAACACTGCCCTTTGAGCGCCCTCTCTTGTGCCATCCAGCTCAATTTCCCCTTCTAGCCCCTGCCTCCAGCACCCTCCAGCGCCCCCCTCCAGCCCCCTTCATTGCTCCTCAGCCCCTTCCCGTGCCCCCTCTAGTGCCATCCAGCTCTAGTGCCCCCTCATCCCCCCTCTGAGTGCTTTCTCCAGCCCCCTTGAGTGCCCCCTCTGGTGCCATCCAGCATACTTGTGTGGAAGCCAGTGTAAATATGTGCACGGCACCCTCATGTTGTAGCAAGCTTTATTATGACGGGTATGCCGTTTATCTCATGTAGGCACATAGTATGTGCGATCTCGGCACTGGTCTGGTGATTCGTCTGTTCTTGGTCCGAGGTGGTTGCGTCGATTGAACGGCAGCAAAGCGAATCCGATTTTTGTCGTGTACTGTTGTTCTTCAATGGTGATTGCTTCTGTTATCTTTTTCTGCGTACCATATGATGTTTGCGACGAGCTGGCACATTAGGTGAGGTGGAGTTGGACGGACCCGCTGTGCAGATTGTGCCCATGGAGTCCTCCTACCCGGGCTTCGGGGAATATGTCATCCTCCCCCACACAGATCACGTCACGACTTGCAAGCCTCGGGACAAGGATGATCCGGCCTACCGCAAAACGAGGGACTTTGCCAGGTCATATTTCAATCCCATATTCCAAGCACACGTCTCATCTTGCCTCGCATTCGCATCTCGCACTCACCTCGCACGCATACCACGCCTATCCTCTTGCACTTAAGGCATGCCACAAATCCCTCTCACCGACCGTGTTCCTTTTGCTTATTTTCACAAATGTGTCCAATGAGCAGGACGTGACCTGCCTGCAGCCAACATCCAAATTCGGCGCTTGTTACTTTTGCTATGACATATTTTATCAGCATGTCTGCCTTCGGCTGCAGCATGATGAGGTTCACCGGAAAGCGTGTCTCGAGCGTGCATTTATGTGATGTGTTGGAGCTGCAGGCGCATCCTCAATGAGTTGGACCAAGAAGCAGCGTCTCACTCGTCACATAGCAATGATTCATGACCTCTGCATACCTGGTTTGCCAGATAGTTTGGGTGAGGAACACCTCAGTTTGCGACCGCATAGTGAAATAATGGACACTTTCGGTGTGTGAATAGATACGCCAGTTTGGTGACAGGTATTGTGGTATGTTCCATGTTTTCGCTAATCAAATGGAATAAGTGAAGACAGCAATGTACTTGCATATGAATGAAAGAAGATGCTTTCAAATGAATTATTGCAGGGTTCACGCGTCAAACACCAAACACAGTTTAAGCGATCATCACAAGATTTTATTCCAGATATTACCTATACAGCCAGCTATGTTGTCCTAGTTCCTTAGGTGGTGGTCTGTTAGACTTTGATATGGAAAGGGGTCCCGGTGCGACGAAAACAGCCCCTATACTTATATAGGGGCTTGATATACTTGATATAAGTATATCAAGGCGCTAGTATAGCCCCTCAGGTCCCAGGAAATTAGACTACTACCCATCCGTGCTGGGACTAGCATTTGACCTCCGCACCCGCCACCATGGACTCGGACACCAGCTTCGGGATGGCTAAGTGCTATGATCTATAGCCATCTCATGGTACTCGACTACTCATCAACTGCATCCAAACGCTAGCCCCCAAGTGTTTACCTAGGTTTCTAGGCATTTTTTATGCAAAGGCGTGAGGCTGCCCCCCTACTCATATGTAAGCTAACCTGCTACCACATCGTGGGCGACGTTGTCATTACTTTAGGCATTTTCGGGGCACCACGTTAGTTATCTAACATACACACGTGAAAATAATACTGGAATATGCCGGCAGCCCTGACCGAGAGTCCCGCGGTGCAGGCCCTGACTATTCCCTAGTCTGCTCTAGCCCGTGTGTCACTGATGACAGTGTCACTTGCAGTTCGGTCAGGGTTTAGGTTTTAGTTCCTATAAACTCTAAGCCTCAACGGTTTTACTTATCTTTATCAATCAAATTCGGTCGACCGTGTTTGCCCACACTGTCCAGATTTACCGTATCGGGATACATCACTAGGTCGTGGAACCACTCCACGCTTTTGTGCTGAATATCTTTCGGTATGGTTGGCTAAGCGCGCCACTAGTGTAGGCGGTGCGCCATGAGGCGCCTTGGCTGATTGTGGGCGTGCGTAGTTATGGGTTGAAGCTGCTGCTTGGGGCTCGCATGGGGTGGAGGCGACTACGAGTTGGACACGGCCAACTTGCGGAATTTCCCTCTGATTAACTACCTTGGGTACCTCGGCTGGTCCTGGAGGCGCGCACGTACCGTCCGCCAACTCCATTTTTCGTTTTCTCGCGTGTTCCCTCAGCGCAGCATTTATCCGTCACACGGGTCCCTACCTTGCCAAGGCCCTCGCGCACGCCTGCACGTTCGGCATTCGACGCTATATGGTTTCATTACCATATGTGCCCGACGCGGGGTGCCCGCAAACGCTTGGCTCAAGGAGAGCTCGCTCGAATCGGCTATACGACCGATGTTTTAAATTCGCCGACGCCTGCCTCGATGACGGTGCCTTGCCCTGGGGATGCCAAGGCTCAGGACACCGCGGCTGAAGTGGCGTTGCGTAAGTACTACCGTGACCAACAAGCTCTGGTCAAGGACATCCGCAGCACTGGACGTTTTCGGAAATGGACCAAGTCGCCGCGTGAGACCGTTTTGGGCGGCAAGGCGAGCCGCTTCGGCGGTACCGCCAATGACGTTGGCGAGCTCGGACGTTTGGTCGGTGCTGCTGAGGCAGGCGGTTTTCGTCAGCGGGGCTGGATGTGGCGTGCTTCGACCTCGCGGACATGACCAAGGAGGTCCTGGTATGCGTCAACGAGCTGTTGTACGACATGCTGGTTGACCTGATCTAGCCCCATGTCCGTGGCGGACCTGCACTTCCAGTCCTGCGAGGACTCGTCGTCCGAGCGGGATGGGCGACAGGCCCTGCTCGACTTGGTGAAAGGGTGCGTGCCCACCGGCGTGCGGCACTCCCATCAGGAGGACCACGCAGCTTTGCGATACCCCGCGCGTGTGAGCCCGCTGCCTATCTTGGCGTTGGAGCAGCGGCTGGTTCGGGAGAACCGCCGGGCGCCTGACTGGCATCCGTCGGAGGCATCAAGGAAGAAGCAGCTGATCGAGAGGCTGGACCCCGATTTTTACAAGTCGATCATCGACGCCTAAGCTGAGGCAGAGGACCCCACGAAGATCTCCCTCAAGCGGCGCATCCAGCTCATCGGCCGCGTCTACGGGCGCTGGCTGGCAACTCAGATTGCGGACCAGGATGCCACGGTCGCGTCGGCGTTGGCTGTTGGAACCGGCGACGGGGTCGACCACAAGGCCATCTACAAAATGATCCTCGACAAGATCCAGACCCTCGAGCACTTCATTCGAACGGGTAAGACGGGTTTGGCTGCCACGAAAGCCGCCCACGGTCCGCAGGGCGGGCTCAACGGGTTTCGGTCGGGCTTGGATTTGCCGGGGAATGGGAACGTGGCCCCGGTAGCCTTCGATCCGAAGGAGAAGAAGGCGGTGCCGTGTTGCGGTCGGTGCGCCAGGGCTAATCGCGGCACGCTGCACCATGTATGGAAGGAGTGCCCGCTTAGGGGCGTTAAATCGGCGGGCACGACTGCTGCATTTTGCTGCCCGATCGACGATGACCCTGAGCAGCTGCACGCCCTCGCCTTGTGCCAGATTTATCAGGATGCGGCTGACGAGGGGCAGGAGGCCTTCGCGGCGGTGTGCGGGATGCACGGTGCTCTGGCGGTGCTCGGAGCCTGTGGTGCGGCCCCGGCTATCGACTACTCCGTCTACGGCTTCACCGTCGGGGCGCAGTCTCGAGGGCCGAGGAGGAGGACCTGCTGCAGGGGCTCGTCGCGATGAACGAGCGCATTGATGCGGTGGTCGATGCGGTAGGGTTTTCCGCTACAACGGCATCATTCGTGAACGACATGGGCAACGCGAACGCAGCGGTGAATGTACCTCTGCCTGCGTCCGGTGGTTGCATTGCGCAGATAAGGTTTTGTGTACCGGCGATTGGCGGTCCTACGGTGGTAACGGCTGGAGGTGCCGTCGACGTTCAGCCTGCGGGCAACATTCCGCAGGGGGCGCGCGTCACGTGCCCCTATATATGGCTGCTGCAATGGGCCCGAGTGCGCGGTGCACATCATTTCTACGGTGCAATATCGCTGGACCCCGTATCGACACCGTATTTTGGCGTCACTATACAGTAGTGTCACTACAGTGTCACTGCAGTGTCACTACAGTGACACCACGCTCATGGTGTCGTGCTGCAAGTTATGATGGTGACGATGTGAGACGCATCGTATGCTGGGGCGTCCGACAATGCTGCGAACACGACTCGTTGGCTGGTTGTACCATGCAAGTTGGGGCGTACTACCATGCTCTTCGGCCTTTCGACCAATGATCGCATACAGAATTATTATTCGGAAATCGTGACGCACTGTGACAGTGACTATCGTTATTATCTACTATTTTTAATGACGATATTCCGTCAAAATTATGGAAAAGGACGTACGCGTTAGTTCTTCATCGATATGCGCGACGATGTCACCCGAATGGTGTCATGTCATACTGCTTAGGTCAAGTACACTCGAAAGTTTTCCGGTGTCGTATTTTACAGAACCGTGTCGTTTTTTGCAATTCCTGTCGCTTTTGCAGTTCTTAACAGTGCATGGTGTGGTTTTTTCAACTCGCAACTTTCCAACCGCGATACGTACGACATGCCTAAGCGCAAATTCAAGCATGAAGGCTTAAATGATGCCTAGAATATTGCTTTGAAAACGGAACAGCGAGTCCAACAACGAGCTTGTGGAGATCATGAAGCGAAGTTCATGAATATCCCATACGCATCTCATGAGTGCGTGGAAGTTGAATACCTCTCCGCCATCAAGCCAATATACAAAGAATGGACTCGAAAAATATTTGATGGTGTTCACGCGGATAAAGAGACGCGAGTAAAGCGCACTGTTGTACCAAAAGAACAAGTGGCTGTACTCGTGGAAAACTTTAATCCGAAAACCTTTATGGCTCAGCAGAAGGGTAGCCTCTCATTTGTGTCGCGAGCTCCTTTTATTTGTCGTGTCGCAAAAAGATTCGTTTATATTAACGACGCTTTGCAGCTTTTTCAAAAATATGCTGTTTTTCATTTCGTTTCCCTTAAAGGAGCGAAACAGGTTTCCTGGGGAAAAAAAAGTGACATCGACAGGCCACACCGCAAGAGCTGTCCCTCAAAAATTGTGGCGTTGGAAAATTTCCAAAAATTTCCTGCCGATGTCAGCAGTCCTACCCCGGATTGTGTCGAGAGCTCGCGCTTTACCGGTCAATCAATGATACGATAGCATATGATGGATACCACGAATATGGGTCATAAGCAGAATAACCAATTGTGATTTTTGACACAAAAATTCTAAATGCGATCGATGCTTCAAGGCCAGAGGTGTGCGTCTTGGGCGAAAGCTCCCGCGTTTAATCTAATGGTTTTACCGATCTCAGCAGTCCTACATAGGATTGTATCGACCGATCGTTCGTAACCGACAATGAGAGACACGTTTAACAATTCAAAATTATACCACGAAGATATGCGGATTGTGTCGAGAGCTCGCGCTTTACCGGCCAATCAATGATGCGATAGCATCTGATTCATACCTTTGAATATGGGTCGTAAGCAGAATACCGAATTATGATTTTGAAGTAAAAGTGCTCAACGTGCCCGATGCTCCCTGCTCACGTCTATAAACTTTTACCAGGTAGAGTCTGGAGTGTCTTGGGCGAAAGCTCGCGATTTAATCTAACGGTTTCATACGGAGAACAGAATATGCTGGATTCAGTGACCCGCTACCCGTAATGGCACTGACTCCCCGTTAGCTGTACCAGTACTCGTACAGTACTAGGTGTCATATACCTAGGTCACAGACTCAATTATATTCGTTTACCTTTTAATCCATCTTACACTTGTATAAACTTTAACAGTGACACCCGATATATTGGTGTAACAATAGATCTCACAGCTTATGGGGTATCACCCCGCTTTCTTCACTGCTAGTTTTGCCATGACTGGCTAAGCACTTCCGATTGGCGGGGCGTTGGGGCCTCGCGAGGTGTTGAATTGGCACATCTAGGGCGTGCGGTTTGCGCGCGGTTACTGTGAGATCTTGATGTGGGATTTTCGGCAACTCCTTCGACTGCCTGCGTTGGAATTTGTTTCAGACTGGGCTTGATCACCCTTGTCAACAACTCCTTGGCCGTCGCATCTTTGACTTCGTTGGTTTCGTTCGACCCCTTTCGCCCTCCCACTCCGTGACTGCATTACCATCGCCCGCCACTCTACGATTTTCGCCTCGCCTTTTCCCCAACGCCCCTCCTATAGGAATTTATTCTGGTGGCATCATCTTCAGTTGGTACACCGAAAGTGGGCGCTCGTATGCGCCTTGACTCTATTTTTGCTAGAAATGTGGGGGCACGCTATCGTGCCACTCCGCAGTCAGCTCACGTTGCCCTCGCTGCAGCTGACAGGGCTCGAGGAAATGCGGTCTTGCAATCTTCTTGGGACATCGACGTCGTGAAGCGCATCGCCAAGGACACCTTGGGGAACAAAGCGTCGTCGTTTGCTGGGAGTGAACCTCATCGTCAGCAATTACTTTGGGATTCCTTGGTGACTGCGTTGGAGCGCTCCTTTGTCAACAAGGATTCCGCCAACGAGGACATTTTTGACATCGTGGACGTCGACAAAGAAGTACGTCCCATTTACAACGACATTTTACTTCGCTCATTGGTTTCTTTGACGACACCCCACTCACCAGCTCGTAGGTGGGTGGACGCGTCGACTCGAATTTCTCCGCGCGACGGGAAGCGAGCCCTCCTGGAGATTACCAAGCGGCTGTTGCCACCTGGGCATCGACCGCTTCGTCACCACGAGGAATTGTTGGCGATTTCTTTTGGATCCTCGGACGACCCAGAGCCACTCGTGACCCAGTTCGACGAGTGCATCAAGGCAATTGCTGCTTCTGGAGCTGGCGCCCTCGACGACAAGGCCGCCAAGCGGCAGCTGCTGGCAGCGCTGGATGGGGAATTTTACCGCGAGGTAATAATCACCCCCCCCCCTTCGTCTCGACACCGAGTTGGCGAAGGTAGCGATCGAGGAGATCTACAATCACGTTATCGAGGCATGGTGGTGTGCACACTCCAATGACCCTCCCACCCGCCACAAGTATATGCCGTCACCCACTCCCATCGTGGCTGCGTACGCCGGTGGCGACCGGTCTGACGTACAGGACCTTCTTGGTGCACTTGCTCGCATCGTGGGTGAGGCAACGACTTTGCTTGCCTCCCTTCGTCATGAGAGGCATGAGGATGAACGTGACCCGCCGCCGCCACGGGATGAATTTCCCCGTCGGCATGGCACCGGTGGCGTGAGGTTTCCGCCGTCGAACTGGCGTGACGACCGTAACCGTCACCCTGGCGGTAAATTTCACGGGCGTGACCGGCGGTTAGGCAAATGCTATCGCTTTGCGGCTTCCCCACTCAAGAAGGGGGGAAATTGGCCCCAATCGCGCTACACGCAAGCAGCACGGAACATTTGTTTTCACTCAGCATTCGTTCGGCTTTTGTCCAGGAGTGCCCTCTATGTCCGGGGCACTACCACGACACAGCACGTTGCCCGGCGGTGTGTGGTTCTTGTGATGTGGAGTTGCGTGATGCCGCCATGGACATGGACGTCGTCGTTTCGGCCTTCCAGACTGCCTAGCGCCTCGCTCGGGTCACCGCCAGCGCTCTGACCGTGGCCGTGCACCTCACAGGGGGTTGCGCCGGTGCCATGGCCGTGCTCGCGGGGCTCGCTAGGGGCACTGCTAGCGCTATGGCTATGGGTGCGCCTCGCGCCAGGGCATATGTAGCGCATGCCCGCGCCATGCTTGCTACTGCGCGCCCCGCTAGGGACGGCACTTGCACAGTAGCCGTGCGCTTCGCTCTGGGCAGCGCTTGCGCTGTGGCCGTCGCTGCGCGCCTCGCTCGAGGCATCGCTCGTGCCGTGGCCGTGCGTCATGCTCAGAGCAGCGACGATGTGGTTGCGCGCCTCGCTAGGGGCAGCGCCAGCGCCGTGCCTGTGGCCGCGTGCCTCGCTCAGAGCGGCGCCGAAGTGGCCGCGCGCCTCGCTAGGGGCAGTGCTAATGCTGTGGCTGTGGCCGCGTGCCTCGCTAGGGGCAGTGCCAATGCTGTGGCTGTGGCCGCGTGCATCGCTCAGAGCAGCGCCGATGTGACCGCACGCCTCGCTAGGGGCAGCGCCAGTGCCGCGACTACCACCACGCGCCTCGCTAGGGGCAGCGCTGGTGCCGCGACTGCCACCACGCGCCTCGCCAGGGGCAGCGCCAGTGCCGCGACTGCCACCACGCGCCTCGCCAGGGGCAGCGCCGATATGGCCGCGCGCCTCGCTAGGGGCAGCGCCAGTGCCGCGACTGCCACCACGCGCCTCGCTAGGGGCAGCGCCAGCGCCGTGCGTGCCTGTGGCCGCGTGACTCGCTCAGAGCGGCGCCGATGTGGCCGCGCGCCTCGCTAGGGGCAGCGCCAGTGCCGCGACTGCCACCACGTGCCTCGCTAGGGGCAGCGCCAGTGCCGCGACTGCCACCACGCGCCTCGCTAGGGGCAGCGCTCGTGCTGCGACTGCCACCACTCGCCTCGCCAGGGGCAGCGCTGGTGCTAGGGCAGTGGCCGCGCACCTCGCTAAGGGCAATGCAGATGTGGTTGCGCGCCTCGCTAGGGGCAGCGCCAGCGCCGTGCCTGTGGCCACGTGCCTCGCTCAGAGCGGCGCCGAAGTGGCCGCGCGCCTCGCTAGGGGCAGTGCCAATGCTGTGGCTGTGGCCGCGTGCATCGCTCAGAGCGGCGCCGATGTGACCGCACGCCTCGCTAGGAGCAGCGCCAGTGCCGCGACTGCCACCACGCGCCTCGCTAGGAGCAGCGCCAGTGCCGCGACTGCCACCACGCGCCTCGCCAGGGGCAGCGCCAGTGCCGCGACTGCCACCATGCGCCTCGCCAGGGGCAGCGCCGATTAGGCCGCGCGCCTCGCTAGGGGCAGCGCCAGTGCCGCGACTGCCACCACGCGCCTCGCTAGGGGCAGCGCCAGTGCCGCGACTGCCACCCCGCGCCTCGCTAGGGGCAGCACCAGTGCCGCGACTGCCACCACGCGCCTCGCCAGGGGCAGCGCCAATGCCGCGACTGCCACCACGCGCCTCGCCAGGGGCAGCGCTGGTGCTAGGGCAGTGGCCGCGCACCTCGCTAGGGGCAACGCCGATGTGGCCGCACGCCTCGCTCAGGGCAGCGCTCGCGCAGTGGCTGTGGCCGTGCGCCTCGCCGGGGGCAGCGCCAGCGCTGTGGCCATGGCCGCGAGCCTCGCTCGAGGCAACGCTCGTGCTGTGGCTGTGGCCACGCGCTCCACTAAATGTAGCACCGGTGACGTGGCCGTACGCCGAGTGCGCTCTGCGCTCGTCCGATCTGAGGTACCTCCCCCCCCTTCGGACAGGCGCAATACCGCACGGCGCACAATCCCACGGGACGCCACCCGCAAAAAGCTAAGCCTAGCAACGAAAAACGCCGCCCGCCGCCACGCCCGCAAACCCGCCGCCCGATCCCGCATCTCCTGACCCCTAAGCCAAACCACGCAACGATCGCGCCCGACACGGACATCCCGCAACACCTGAAGCCGCAGAATGAACCACGCCGCCCGATCCCAGGCCCGCCGTCGAGCCATATGCGCCGCGCGGCACGCAGCCACTTGAGCCAGGTGCTTATACCACCGCCGTGCGCCATAGCCGACTTTAACTCCTAACGCCCCGGCCAAGAGCTCGCGCCATCCTAACGCCCCGGCCAAGATCTCGCGCCATCCCAAATCAATCAGCGCCAGGGGAGTGTGCGGTTCGACCGCAAACCCCCGCCGTACACGAGGAGGTTGTTAATCCCTCGAGCACATGACGAAGCTATACTAATCGTGTGTGGAGGCACTAATATATGCAATTGCAAAGTAGCAGCACCCGCCGCACCCAGGAATTCACCACTCGTGCGCGAGCACGAGTGGCCAAACCGGCCGAAGCGCGGCAATTCCTGAGCCTAGAGGGTACAACACCTAGGACATTCGCGATCTAGAAACACGAGGACATTTTAGCAAAGGCCGCACAATTTGTAAAAAATTGCGCAGCGCTCCCGCCGCGAAGGGTCGGTTTTGCCAAAAAATCCACGCGATTCCTAAATTTCCGAAGCCTGAGGCCTAAATCCTAGAACCAAACCGCTCGTGCCACATATGCGTTATGCATGCGCAAACAAGGGTTGCCACGTGAGTGCTCTCACGCAATTTACCGTGCGAAAAGAAATTCACGACGGTCTTGGCTTCAGGGGCACCTGAAACCACCAAACACACACCCACCGACGCGAACACCACCCCAAGCGACAAGATCTAGATTTCAAGAAACCATCAAGGGGACAAGGCAATTCGCGAAGGCAAGCGCGCACCTTAAAAGATTTTCGCCGAGCTGAATTCCTTCACACGGACGCGGCTCCAAGGGGACCTGGAACCATCAAACGCAACCACCGCCGCGGAGCGCAAGCACAAGCACAGACATTCTCGATTTCGCAGAAAGGGGCTAGGCTAGCTAAACTCGCAAGGCAAGGGGTGCGTTCAATCAGAATTGCGCAGAAGATCAGGGAAGCAACGTAGAAAAAACGGACTAATTACCATTTTGTAGGAGTCTACACTCTTGTTTCTTCTCTTCTTTACGGTTTCGGACTTATCTTATCTCTATTTATTAAACGACCGCACGAGGTATGATTTCGGTTGGTCTACTATCGGAATTCGGTTTCGCAATTCGTTCTAGTATGCTTTTGCTTTCAGTGCATGCTTTCAATACACAATATACAGCAGTTACGGCTTTTCACCTTTATGTTACAATTCTCAGTTCAGTTCTCATCCCCGAAACTGGTTACACTTAGAGTTCTTATACATTTCTCTTAACTCTTTCCATAACTCAACTGTACTGAGTACTCCGTACCACAGGCTAGGCACCTCACATCAACATCATTCTGATCGGTCCTACTGTACTCCGTACTGAGTACTCTTGCGTTTTGTACTTAGCCGTTTTTCTTGCTCTTGTGCTTGCCTCCTAGCACAGACTATTATTGGAGTTTGCACACACGTGGCTGGGCTTGGTATGCGGGGCCTTCCCACCCACCGGTGGTTATTCCGGGATTTACGGAGCCGACATCTCCTGGTGCTGGTGCTCCGCCGTCTCCTGACTACACTCCACCGACGTCGCGGACGAAGGATGAAGAGAAGGAGCCGGCACTCAATGGGGACCTCAACTCTGGGATCCGCGGCGGTCTCTTCGTGGACGACTACTATGGACTGGACGTCACTTCGACATGGCTTATGTATGGTGGTGACAACAACATTGCGGACGTCTTCACTCGCCCTCTTCCTCGACGTGCTTTCTTTATGGCATTAAGCGGCCCTCCGAGGAGGACATCTGCTCCATGGAAGAGGTAGATTGTCGACGGTGTGCGGCAGAGCTCTGTCCTTGCCCACATCTTCAAATATCTGGTGATGGGTTTTCAGGCACGGCTAATTTTGCTCTACGAATGATTTCCTTCTGGGGGTTTGCTTCGGTATAAAAGACATCTGGAATTTGCGGCTGCTCTAGTTTCGAGATTTAGTTAGTCTTCACGGCTTTCTGCTTTTTTATGTGGCCTGCCTAGTACAGTATCAGAATTGCACAGTCAGAAGTCGCTGTGTTCTTTCCCCTAGACAATTAACGATGGGTGGATCTGCTGACCATGTCTTGACACCACTCCGCTAGTGCAGAGGTGATGTACTGGAATATGCCGGCAGCCCTGACCGGAGAGGCCCGGTGCAGGCCCTGGCTATTCCCTAGTCTGCTCTAGCAGTTCGGCTCGGGTTTAGGTTTTAGTTCCTATAACCTCTAAGCCTCAACGGTTTAACTTATCTTTATCAATCAAGTTCAGTCAATCGTGTTTGCCCGCACTGTCCAGATAAACCGTATTGGAGTATATCATTAAATAACGACCACAATGGAACCTGTGTTTCCTTGCTGTCTGATATGTGATAACGATGTGGGCATTGCCAAAACCACTGCGCGAGGTGCGACAAGGTCCACAGCCATTAAATATATAAATGGGGGCCGCGTGCGGCACCAAACCTTCGTTCAGAAGGTTGCTCTTTTTCGATTGGTGTACAATAGCTACGAGCTTGGCGACTTTCGTTTATATCGTCAGGTGAAGATGTCAGCGATCACGATTGCTCGATTTGGGTTTCACTTTTGCATCTTGAACTTTTTGCTGGGGAAAATAATAAGAAATTTCAAATTTAGAATTTAGAATTCAGAATTTAAAATTTCGTGTTGTCAACACAACCGTGTGCGCAAACCCGGCTGTGCATCTAACGCCGGCGACCTGTTTTAGTTTCTTTTTGGGGAAATAATAAAATTTCGAGACGGCCCGTGAGTTAACCGGCAGAGAATTCAACCCACCAGTTTCTTCGCTGGAACGGGCCTGCGATCAGCTTAAGACTGCAGAATAATTATACACCTGTCTCACCTCGCGCAGTGGCTTTTGGCAATACCCAAACGATATACGTATCCTAGATGCAAACTGCTGCTGTGCCCTCGAAGCTTACAAGCTTGGCAAGGGCGGAACACTGGTCATCGCAGGTACTAGCTTGTGGATCGACAAATCCCTACAACATCACTCCAAACCGCATTTAAGTACACTCTGGCTTACTACAAAGCACTGGCATGCACCAAGTAACAGAGGCATTGTATATTAAACACGGACCGCGACTTACATGTGCACGACTAACACATCGACATCCATACACGACGCTTTACCTGGCGCGGGCGGGGCATACAAGGCGGCAATAATTGCGATTTTGTGGATGCAATCGTATGGCACTGAGAAGAATGCATGCGCACTTTATGTCACACACAATGATGAAAGTATGGCGACGAGGCGCACTTTCATTGATATATTGTAAAGGGCGGGTATAATGCAATAGTTCTCTTCACCGGTGTTGTGGTGACGAATATATGATATATACGCTGCAATGATCGCAATACGCACAGAATGGCATCACCCCATCCGGGGTGACATGTGCACGTGTTATTCCTCCGCCCGCAAGATCCATACAGCCCTTTGTAGGATGCATCAATTGGATCAACTACGTGCGGGCGCACCCTTGTGATGCATACTTCGTGCGTCAAGCTTGAGAAAATTGCATGACCCTCCAGACGGTGTTTCCATTGTGGATTGTTTATAACATATCAGCACTTCGAATCCTGAGCTGGACTTTGGAACCAGCTTGTTCGCGTTTACACACGAGCAATACTGGCAATTTGTGAATGTGGTACATCTGTGGTAACTCAACCAAACAGCATTCACATATACCCTCTCATCGATACATACCTTTCGACTTGTACCCACCGAGAAAACAAACATAATACCGTAATCATCGTTACATGCTGCTGCAGGCGCACACCGAGTTCATCCCTCGCATGTAGTATTGCCCCATCTCCCTGAGCAGCAACCTCATAAATAACAGGCAGACCACATCGGCCAAAACAGATTTATCCACGATCTCTGTAACTTTACTGGATCTGCATACATCGAACTTACATAAATCATCTGTACAAATTATATAATATGATATGAAATTGTTGATGCACATTGTAGAAGGCAGGTCACTACCTCCAGGGTGACATATCACCGGAAGGCGCGCTTATCTATTCACATTTTCTACAGCTGGTGAGAAGCTCATTTCTGTCGAAATCAAATTCTTTCTTGCAGCTTGTGAGTTCTGGCACCACCTGATATCGATTTCACAGCCAGTCAGAATTCAAGCGCCAGCCGACATGGACTTCGTAAGATCCACTTCTCGGTCCTTCAAATTTACTTGAGAGGATGACAAATCTCTTTTTGATGTTTGGCAAATGGTCAATACATGAAATTCCGTCCCTGAGTTGAGGCCATAAGGGTTCCCTGGTTGAAAGGGCGGACCAGAAGCCACTGCAACCTCATCTCGCAGAATCTGACCAACGATGTGCGGCACTGCGTGGCTCTCTCCTCTGCGTGAAAGGAAAGTCGCGACGCACTCATCGGACAGATATCGATGCGGACAGCCTTCATTCAAGCCTTCATACTGGCCTCGGCCATTCGGCAAGAACACCGCGACATGACCCAATGAGAACTCGCTGAAACAGAGCTGCTGCTTGTGGAAAGATGAGAACCTGCTCTCCCCGCTCCCAGAAAATACACGGCCAGGTGTCGGCGGTCAGCATACCCCCTTTCATCTCAAATTCGGGCGTCTAATGGACAGAATGCAATTGTTGAACATGGGGGCTGGAGCAACCGTGCCCCCCTAACTTGCCCCGACCTACTTCAGGGAAGTAGGAGGATCCAAATGAGGGTCTAGTGCAGGCGTCCGCGGTCGTGAAGGAGGCGGCACATGGTGCCACTCCAGCGCCTTCATACTAACAGAGGGGGGAATCTGACCAGGCGGCGTATCGGGTGAAAGACCTGCCCATGGATGCGGGTCAGGGGCGCAGCGAGCAACACATCTGCCCTATGGGCGGTGCCGAATGCCTCCTCAAGGTACAGGGCGCAGTGCACACACGAGCTTGACATCCACCTCACACGCGGTGCGCCAAAGCGTACCTGCTGGATGCCAATGGCTCAGGCTGGACGCCCTGCTCCGCCACCTCCATTGAAGGTGGATCCGATTGTACCTCCACCAGCTCCTTGATTCCGCTTATCAACGAGACTGCCACCTTGAAGTCCTCGCCTTCAAGATCCTCCACGCTCACACCGCCACTCGGCTCAGCTCTCTCGCGGCCGCCCACAAATTTCTCAAGTACGCTCAGATCAGAAAGAGCCCCCGATGATGCACCCGCGCCTTGCCCAATCTCCGCCTCGGCCTGCCTCTTCTTGCCGCCGCCCCCACGCTGGCGCTCCTCATTGGCCTTCCTCAGCGCGCTGCCCAGCAGCTCCAGGAGCGAGTGCAGCGTGCTACTGCCGGCTGCCTCTTTCGCGGCGGGGCTCCCAGCATCGCCCCTCGTGCCGGCTTCCTCTTTTCCAGGCTCGGCGGCGCTTTCTTTGGCTGCGGCCCCATCCCCACATCCCCCCTTCCAACATACTGACACACCAAGCCTTAGCGTCAACCATAAGCATACACACATCGAGCGGCACAAGACACGCAGACTGGAGGCAGACCCACCACCTTCACCACCCCAGCGGGCGGGAGAAGCATCCAGGAACCGGATGGGGACGCGCTAAGATGCCACCTATACGCCACACGTGTAAGAAGAGCAGCATGGATGATAGCATGGCCTGTAGTCACGAGTCACCGCCTCTCCTCACCGCGCACAGCGAGAGAAGAGCATTTTGCAATGCCAGCATGCAACCAGCCCTTGCCTCTCCTCACCGCGCACAGCAACAGAAAATCAGTTTGCAATGCCGACAAAGATCAAGCACCAGGAACACCTACCACCACCAATTGGTCCTTCCCGTTTACAGCGAGGCCCCAACACTGCACAACCATCCCTGCGCGTGCTCGTGGCACGGCACACCACGGCGCTTGACTCCGGTCCGCTGGCGTCAACAGGGAACAAGCGATCTCCCAGGCGGGCTTCAACCAATCAGGAGCATGTCAGGGCGCCCCAACTGTGGGGGCTACAAACCCTCTCTCTCTCTCCCCCTCGGCTGGGGGCTGTCAAGTCACAAGCTCTCTTCCGCACCGGCAGCCTCCGGCGCCGGCCGCTCAGCAGCGCTCGCTTTTGCAGCCGCCGCCTTTAGCTCCTCTTCCAGCTGGTGAATCCTATTGCTGTGTGCTCGCCCCTGCAATGGGCACACCCCCAACACAAGCCCTCGCCATGTGACAAAGCTCCCACCCGCCCCCCGTCCCCTGCAGTCTAATCATAGCCAGAGCGCCCGTCTCTTGCAGTCTAACCATAGCCAGAGCGCCCGTCACTTGCAGATGCCCCACTGCAAGCAGAGAGCGCCTCGTGGCCGGCAACGGCTGCCAGAGAGTGCTGGGTGCGCCTGTCATCACTCAAGCGAGTCATCACTCAAGCGAGTCATCACTCAAGCAAGTCATCACTCAAGCAAGTCACCACTCGAGCAGGTCACCACTCAAGCAAGTCACCACTCAAGCAAGTCATCAAGCAAGTCATCACTCAAGCAAGTCATCACTCAAGCGAGTCATCACTCAAGCAAGTCACCACTCAAGCGAGTCATCACTCAAGCGAGTCATCACTCAAGCGAGCTATCGCACACAGTGACGCATCTCTCAGTAGGTGCAAGTACACAGACCCGCGTCCGCCCTGCTAATCTGGCCTCAGCGCCTCATGGCAGCACTGCGCGACACGCCAGATTCTGGCTTGAATGCCAGGATCCTCAAGAGTATCATACCACTCGCCGCCTCCTATCCTTCCACCCGTCGGTGTGCCGCCTCCTATCCTTCCACCCGTTGGTGCGCCGCCTCCTATCCTTCCACCCATTGGTGCGCCGCCTCCTATCCTTCCACCCGTTGGTGCGCCGCCTCCTATCCTTCCACCCGTTGGTGCGCCACCTCCCTGCTTCTGGTGCGCCACCTACCTGCTTTTGGTGCGCCGCCAACTCGTGCTCGAGCTCCTCCGCGTACTTCTTGTGCTTCTCCAAAGCCTCTGCCACCTGCAGCGAGCAAAACAGCGGTTGCAGCGCACAGAGCTCCACTCGCATTGAATGAGCCCAAGTCAGGTGCGGTCGAGCGCAGCCGCCCGATGCTGCTTTTGGATCAGATCTAGCGGGGGGAGAGGTACACGCGCCGTCTCGGGAATCTGGTGAATCTACCTTTTTTGCGGCGGCCACGCTTGTGAGGGCCTTCTGCTTCAAGGGCACCTCCTCCGTATGCTCTCCGCCAGTAGCCTCGCCGTGAGCCTGCTGCCGGGGCTCCGAGTCCAGCGCCGCGGCCGCCTCCAACTCAGGGCCAAGGGCTGCCAGCAGCGCCGCATGGGAGGCCAGCTCCGCCCGCAGCCGCGCCATCTCCAGCCCCCCCTTTGTTGCTCCGGAGTCACGTCTCACCATCCCGGCTGCCGAACCTGGAGAGCCAGGCTCTAGGCCCAAGAACTCGAGGCTTCTCAAGCTTTCACCCATAGGCCCCTCCACGCTCCCCACCTTGGGTGACATGCCGCGCTCCAAGCTCCCCACCTTGGGCGATGAGCCGCTTTGGCTTCCACTCTCAGATGCTTGCTCGTCCCCAGCCGACCCAGCGACGCCCGCCGCCCCGGCTCTCAATGTGGGGGCCGGGGAGGCGGTGGATTGCGAGGACGCGCCGGCGCCAGCGAGTGACGGGACCGCAGCCGCCCAGGTGAGCCCCCGCAGGTCCTGGTCGCTGATGTCTAAGAGGTGCTGCTCGCCCGCTCCGAGGGTCACCTCACAGGGGGGTGGGTGCGAGTACAGCCCCATCTTTTGCAGCAGCTCCTGCGTGTCCGCGACATCCCCACGGTTTTCAAAAAGGGCTCCCCATGCCGCGGCCACTTGGCTCCATATGCATACCCACCCAGGGCAACTACAAAGTTGCGGTCGCGACATGCCGCGGCTTGGGACCAACAGCTTCCCTCCGAGGCGGTGTTTCCTGCAGGCCTGGCTGGCTGCACAACTCCAGCCTTTGCGGCGCACCTCGCGCGGGACTAGCACAGCTGCGCTCGGCACGGGCAAGGCACGCGCCTGCAGACCGCACGCAGACAACCGCACCTGTGGGCTTTGGTGGCCGTGGAGCAGCGGCGAGGAAAAAGCAACCCCTCCGAAGGTGTGCTGAGGGGTCTGGCATGCGCTTCAGGCGGGGCAGGGAAGCGCCTTCCCGGTAGCGCCTCCCTCGCAGCGCGGCTCCCGCGCGCACCGCGGAGGGCAGCTGATGCACTCACCACCGGGAGGTAGCTCTCCTGCTGCTTGACAAACTTTTCCCTCCGAGCGATCTCCTTGTCCCGGATGTGCGCCATCCTCTCCGCCAGCTGCACCGCCTGATCCGAGTAGAGCTGCCACACAGCGCGCACCGCATTCCCCGGTTCAGACGTGGGGCCCTCAGTGCCCCTCTGGCACCGCACGCACCCCCCCCACTGGCACCGCACAAAAACCTTGCACCCTCTCCCACCAACCCTTCTGCGCACCCTGAGGTGCTGGCGGCCCCCCCCTGCACACGTGGCGGCCTCCAGTCGCCCGATGTAGCGCGCAGACGTTACTCTCGTGCAAGCTTGGAGCGGCCAGCGAGGTCCGAGCAGCCGGAGCTCACCTCAGCGTAGGCGCGCCGCCTCACCACCTCGGCCAGGCAGGCGTGGTACTGTGCGGGCACGTGGCGCACGAGGCGTAGCTCGAGGAATGCCGAAGCCTGCCGCGTTCCAACCTGCTCGCCGGCGGCCACCTCCCCGCCACGCCGCACCCTGAGCGTGTGCCACGCGGCACATGCGAGTGCCATGCGCCGTATCGCCCTCCGCGTGTCCGAAGAGGTGCGGGGAGCCAATAGCTGAGGGGCGGGCTTCGGTGCAGTACCTCCTTGAAAGCTGTGAGCTTGTAGCGCAGGTCCCGGATCTTGCTCTGCAGCGCGGCAATACTCTGCAGCTGCGTGTGCACGTTGCGGGATAACACCACCTTGCACTCGGAGAAGTACACCACCAGCCTCTCCAGCTGCGTGTCGCTCTCCTGCCGAGGCCCGCACTACGCGCCTCACTCCCCCGCACCGTGGCGCGCCCTTCCAGTGCGCCATCACTGCCTCCGGGGGCGAACCGGCGCAGCTCCGGGTGCCAGTTGTGTGGCGGGGAAGATGCATATATTCCTCCCTACATACAAGGGGGGGGATGCGCAATTGGGGGATCATGAATTCTTTATCGCCCACGCCCAGTAAGTCCACGTCAGCCATTTTGCAAAATTCAGCTTGTCATCGTTCGTGTCAGTATACTTGCATCTATCTCTATCGCAACATCGGCTGTATATTGACGAGCGCGGGCTGAAGTAGAGCTCTTCAATGCGAAGGAAGGAGCAGCGAGTGAAGGCTACTGTCCAATCGGTGGTATTCGAAAACAAAATCGTGAGTCACAAGACGCTCCCCGGATTTTCACAATTCCTTATAACATCGCATCTCATCCTCCGCAGTGTTTTTATTGGCACCTTCGGCGCGTTGGCTGGGAGCGCTTGCGCAAGCAGCATGCATGGCATTGCCCACGGGCCTCCCGGGTATTCGCTGCCGTAATGTGTTAAACAAGCTGAGAGACTCTGGACTGTGCTTGTCGGATCCTAGGCTATCCAGGTATCCTGGGAATCAAGACTCTAAACGCCGTATGACCTTAACATCCTTTATGGCGCCTTCCGAGCTGATGCAGACACTGTCTTCAGAAGAGAAACCACCGGACAGCACAGAGCGTGGCTGCGTGGGCAGATATAAACATCTGCAAGAAGATGAGTGCGTTCCGTGAACAAGAAGCATGTCAACACTGAGCTTGAGAATGCCGTTCATACAACAGAAAGGCGCTACCCGTTTCCCCCCAACATCCAAAGAGGTGTGGTCCAGAAGACAGCGCACAGCCTTTCCAAGCGTTTACCCAGGCAGGGCGGTTATTGAGAATGACGTCTGTGGAGGATGGTATTCAACCTGAATACCATCCCACTCGAGCTGAATACCATCCATGTCTGTTCCAGACCGTCCAACCAAACTTTGACCGAAATTTATAAAGCCGCCGAACGTCCGATTTTCAAAATTGTTTCAAAATTCTCGCGCTCGCGTCGAGGAGGCTCCATCGGTCTGGTTAGAATTTGCATTTTTGTGGGAAACATCATAAAAAGTTATCCTGTACTGTGGACATGGATGATATTCCATGTCCCGACATATCACCCGGCTCAAGGGCATTCCATCAATGTCCGAGACGGCAGTCTCGCTAACCATACTGCCTGGAGTCCCGACAACAAATACAAGCATTTGCACCAGACCGAACAGAGGAGTATGCACCGTTGACTCGTTCTCTCTCGCACTGCGAGCCTCAGGCGCTCGGCGGCATCCTTGAAGGCACGCACCTCGATCTTGGGCAGATGTGCGGTGGTGTGCAGCTCGTTCATGGGGTCAAGCGCCGCACAGGCGTCCACGGGCCGCAGCGACGATGAAAGGGAGGCGTTCGAGAGCTGTGCCACCTGGCGGGAGCATGTAAGCGCCCCGTCAGCCGCGGAGAGGGAACCACTTGGCGGGTTTGGCAGAAGGACCGCGATCCGCTTTACGTGGGTCAGGTGGTGGCGGCAGCGGGGAGCATGCTGTGCCTGAATCACACTCCAGGTGTGAGGCGAGCGCGAGGCCGCAGGTGGGGGGGCGTACGGTGTCTTCTACGAGCTTCTGGACCGTGCCGAGATCCTTGGAGAGAGACTGCAGGATGGTGGTCTCCTCCTCCTCGTACTTCTGGGCGTCCTCCAGGCGCTCCTCCAGCTGCAGCGCGCCGGCCCCGCGCCCACCCGTCAGAGAGCCTTCCGGGTGCGTAGGCCCTACATCACTTAGGCCCCTCGCAGCGTGCGGCGAGGCCCTGCGAGGGGGCTAAGTGATGCGGGTCAGGAGGATGCAGCAGGTTGGACAGCGAGGCTGCGCGGCATGGCACCACGGCCTGTAAGGAGCCACCCAGCTGAGCAGGCTGAAGCCCACCCTCGACCCCGCCTGGCTCTACGGAGCTCAAGAGATGAAGGAGCAAACAGACCTGCGCCACGTCGACGTCCGGACCCGTCATGAGGAGTTCCTCCACGTTCCGCTGAAGCAAGCCAAACATGCTTGAGAGCTCCGACACCTGGCACCACCTCCCACGTCAGGCCGGCATCCAAGAAAGGGTCCGGTGGAACAGGCACACAGGGCAGGCAGGACCCTTCACATGCGGAAGGCACACCCCCGGCATCAGTCACACACGCTGCATGGTGGTTAACGAACGCCACGCCAGCCGAGGTTCAAATAACTGCAGATAAACTAATGGGTACACCCCGCACCCTCCGCTTGCCTAGGGAGTAGCACACTGAACGGCATGAGATCGGCCAGCAAAAGCCAGCCCACCATCATCCCAGTGGATGTGAAAAGCAAATCAGGAGCAGGGCGGGGCCGTGACAAGATACCACAAACTCATACATATTCCCAACCCACATGCAAAGCAGCATGGAAAGATGATACGATGCGACGATCATCGCCCAACAATAGTTGGTCCCAGGGTTACAAAGTAAGCGGACCCTGCTGGCATGCCCCCCAGTGGCTCACGGTCGATGGATGGGACCCGTTGGTCCATGGTTATGCCATGAATGCAGTCACACCACACAGCATGGGCAGCACACACACACTGAACGGCATGAGATCGGCCAACAAAAGCCAGCCCATCATCATCCCAGTGGATGTGAAAAGCAAATCAAGAGCAGGGCGGGGCCGTGACAAGATACCACAAACTCATACATATTCCCAACCCAGATGCAAGGCAGCATGGAAGGATGATACGATGTGACCGATCATCGCCCAACAATTGTTGGTCTCTGGGTAACGGAGTAAGCGGACCCTGCTGGCATGCCCCCCAGTGGCTCCCGGTCGATGGATGGGACCTGTTGGTCCATGGTTATGTCATGAATGCAGTCACACCACACAGCATGGACACCCCATGTCAAAAAAGGAAACATGCGGGCACCTAAGTGCTCCCCACAAAATTCAAGGGAGAACACAGAAGTTGTACACCACCACCTTCTGCCTCTCCTCGCAGCACGACAGACGAATCTACCGAGCTCTCCAAGAGGCAGTGCCCGCCAGAATGGCACCACAGGGATAACCGCCTCCCAAAACCCACTTCCACCCGGCGGCCGTCCCCGTTCACAGCGATCCGCCAGTACTTCATATCAAGGTCAAAGAACGCAAGTCCCCCGGCATGTGTAATAACCATGAGCACTGTACACGGAGAGGGAGCTAGCGTCAGACGAATCCAAGACGCTCCCAAAAAGCGAGCCGTAGACGAATCCCCGCAGCACACACACACACACTCCGAAGGAACAGTGCGGCGTGACAGTTACAGCGCAAGTGTGGAGCGCATTGCTCAAGTTCGCGGCCACCTCGCAAGGCAATCAGCGCAAGGGCTCCAGTCATGGGGAGTTGGTGCAGGGGGTAGAGGGCTACAGGCACAAGTCGGTGGCGGATGCGCAAGTTTGGATGAGGGCAACCCAGTTTATCATTCTCAGCCCCTAAATACAGCGCTTGGGCATTCTGGCCGTGGCGTGGGTGGGCAAGCTCTCTTGAGACCAGGCTGTAGGCGGCAGCGGGGTGATGTGGGGTGTGGGCTTGGTGGTGGAGGGGTGGCTCGATTGGCGGGGGTGAGCCGGCTCCAGAGACACAGCAGCAGTGCGCCGGCAGGACCGCCGCAGAGGGGCTCAGGTGGCCCAGTGAGGCTCAGGGAGCAGAGGGGTGGTCTTGCGCGTGGGCTTGGTGGTGGAGATATGGTTCGCGCAGATCGGGGGGCACGGATGAACCGGCTTCAGGCACAAGGCGGCAGTGCGCTGGTGGTGCAGATGCACAGGGGCTCGGGTGGCTCAGCGAGGCTTAGGGGGTCCCATTCTTCACTAGTGAGCTCCGGAGAATCCGGATGAGTGTCCCGAAGTGTGTGCTGAATCCTTTGATCCCCGGCGTGGGTACATAGTGCATTCTTCTGTGGCTACGGGGCGCCAAAGGAGTCGCAAGGATAAGCATACACACACACTCCGCACACGGAGAATCCGGATGAGCGTCCCAAAGTGTGTGCTGAATCCTTTGATCCCCGGCGTGGGTACATAGTGCAGTCTCCTGTGGCTTCGGGGTGCCAAAGGATTCGCAAGGATTAGCATACACACACTCCGCACCCTCCGCTTGCCCGGGACCGGCTGCGCATGGGGATCTCAGGACAGCGGATAGCAGTGTGGAGCGAGGGTTGGAAGGTAGATCGTGTGGACACCTTGCTTGCGAAGCTTTTGTGTGACTTGTCGCAAGATACTGCCCAGCTTCGCAATTTGGTTTCAGGGGCGCAGTCTATGAGAGTTCTGCGCGTGGACGTCCGGAGAGCCTGCGGAAGGCGGAAGTGCCCCAACCCGAGAGCCTCAAAGCCTGCAGCAAGCCCTGCCACGACAGGAGTTCGGCCGCAAGCACCGCGCTGCTCAAGTCCGTGGCCACACCCTGGGGCCAGCAAAGCAGCGGCGAGAGGGAAAAAAACAGCCAAGCAAGGATCCCACATCATCTGAAGGGCACGGCGCACAAAGGACAGACACCTGGCGTACATATTCCTCAACTTTTGGCACGCTGTGGCAACCGGTGGGCTCACCGGGTGCAGTTCTATGCTCCGCATCTTCTCCATGTCGCGGTCAAAGTTCGCCAAAAGCTCCTCATGCTGTTCCAAGTGCAACCCCAACAGAGCACGCCGCCTCCTCGGTGCCAAAACAGTGGCAGCGGGCCCCATCAAATACTTGGGGAGCCCTGGTCGATCTCACCCTGACTCTGTTACCTTAAGGCGCCGAGAATGAGGCCGCCGTGCTTGGTCCAGCCAAGCTTCCCGAAGGGAATGCCGATCGGCAGCAGTATACAGGCTGGGTTATATCATAAGGGTGAAGCAATCCGGATGGGCACAAGCACTTGCAGAACAGGAAGACTGCCAACTGCTGAGGCGAGACGTCGGCGGGACACAGTCAGTACTTCCGCCCCACAGAAATGAGAAGTGAGGCGTGTCCGCCGTAGTCCAGTCCAGCCTTGAAAACTCTCCCGGAAGTCGCTCAAAGCAGGGAATGCAGGGAGCAGACACACGGGTGGCAGCGAGGGCGCAGCTCACAACACTCGAGCTTGAGGAGCAGGTTGAAAGCGCGCGGCCTGCTCAAGGCGGGCGGGGAGAACAAGAGGGGCACAAACGCGTAGGAGGATGGGCGCAACGGTGCAAGGGGATGGCGATGCAACCAGACAAAGGATCTGCGGCCGGCGCGTACGCAGGGCGTGGCCGGCAAGTTCGCAGGGTCAGGACTGCCTCTACAGTTCGCAGCCGCAAGAACTTGAGCGGCACCTGCGCTGCGCACGGGATGCTATCGCGCGCGTGCAAGCTCTTGAGGACCTCGAGACACACCCGCAGCAGGACTCAGGGACGGACCTGAATCTGTTGCTGGCTGTAGTTCTTGATGAACTCATCCTGCGCCTTGCAGATGTAGTTGAAGTGCACCTCCACGTTCTCACGGGCCGAGTCTATGGCCAGAACCTGCCGGCCCACCTCCCACGTTGCTGCTTACGTCAGCACTGCCCTAGATGCCTAAAGACAAGGTGTTCATGTGATTGGGCTGACAGCTGACAAAAGCGGACCTCAAAGCTACTCCTCCTGAGGAGATATCCCGGTAGGGTGCCGGAGAGACAGCTACGTGCCGCAGACGAGGCTCCACGGCGGCGGTCCCTGTGCACCGCGCTCGAGACAGGAACCGAGGGACACTCCACCGAGGAGCAGCATGGGTACGACAGCGAAGCAGCATGGGTGCGACAGCGGAGCAGCATGGGTACGACAGCGGAGCAGCATGGGTGCGACAGCGGAGCAGCATGGGTAAGACAGCGGAGCAGCATGGGTACGACAGCGGAGCAGCATGGGTGCGACAGCGGAGCAGCATGGGTAAGACAGCGGAGCAGCATGGGTACGACAGCGGACATCATAGGTACAACAATGGAGCAACATGGTGCGACAGCGGGCAACATGGAGTGGTTTCAGCGGGCAACATGGAATTGACCGGCGGAGCAGCATCGTTGAGCAAGCGAAGCAACATGGGTGCGACAAGCGGGCAACACTCAGTGCGACAAGCAGCATGGGTCACGACAGCGGGCAACATGGAGTCTGACAGGCGAACGACCTCGTTACGACAGCGAAGCAACATGGGTAAGACAGCGGAGCATATAAGTGCGACAGTGGAGCATCATGGTACAACAGCGAACCTTGCGCATGATCGACAAGCGAACGCTTATGGTGTGAGCGGAGCAACATGGGTGCAGAACAGCGAAAACAACATCGATGCGACAAGCGAACGCTTTCGGTGCGACAAGCGGGCAACATGGATGCGACAGCCCAGGCAACTTATCGTCTGAGAAAGCCAGAACGCTGCTCGTTACGACGAACGCTGTCGTCCTGACAAGCGGGTGCTCCATCGATGCGACAGCGGGCAACATGGTACAACAGCCCAGGAGCAGCATGGAGTGCGACAGCGGGCAACATGGGTGCGACAGCGAACATATGGGTGACAGCGGAGCAACATCTGGGTGCGACAGCGAGGCAACATGCGTCGACAGTGGGCAACATAGGTAAGACAGCGGAGCAGCCTCAGGACTACGACAGCGGGCAACATCGATCGACAGCGGGCAACATCGATGTGTTTCTTGGAGCAACACTCAGGTGCGACGGGCAACATAGGTCTGACAAGCGGAGCAACATACGGTCTGACAACGCTGAAAACGCTTATCGATCACGACAGCAGAGCAGCATGGGTACGACAGCGGAGCAGCATGGGTACAACAGCGGTAAACGAGCACACCCCTTGGCAGAAGCTCGGCGGGCATTCGAGATCGCACGGAATTGTAGGGTGCCACACCTGCACGTGCATCTCGGACACCATGCGACGGCAGATGTCCAGTCGCGCCTGGCTGGCCCTCCAGATAGCCTGCCGGCGCGGACCCCATTCGTTAGTAACAACCACTAAGCTTCTGCGCGTGGCAGTATGCTTCCCGCTTCAGAATTCCGAATCCTGCAAGGTGTTAATCAGAGGGCAAGGGCTCAAGGCTCGTGTATTGCACGGAGCTCGCGCCGATCGCGCAGCCTTGTGGGCAAGGGCTGCTCTGATCGAGTCGCTCTGCTCCGGAAGAAGTTCTTGCGGGCCGTACGCTTCCTCAGCCTGCTCCGCTTTACGCCACAACGGATGCGTGGCTCAAGTCGGTCGACACGAGCCTTGAGCCTTGAGCTTGGGGTGGAAGCAGTGAGTGCTCACCTGCCCCTTCATAAGATGGAACTTGAACTGCCGCTCGTAGTACGGCAGAGCACGAATCAAGGGACTCGAAGCGCTGTCCAGGGGATGCCCCGAGCAGTGCAGCGAGGGCTCGCTCGGTACTGCGCACAATCATCCGGTCAGACAACCCCGCGGTGACCCGAACGTTGCGAAAGTGAGGGAACTGCATGAGCAAGGATGATACAGCCGCCGCCTTTCCGTGTTTTCAAGATATATCGACCCGCGCTGTGAACTGACGTTCCTGCTCCTCCACGTACCCTATGGATCCCGAGGGCTCTGGCGTTTCCCCACGGCGCTTGCTGACGGCCACTTTAAGCCAGGCTTCTTCCCGCAATCTTTCGCTTCAAACCAGCCGGAACCATAACGCAATCCACGATTGGCGTTTGCCGGCTGAAGGCAGAGAGCTTGCGCAAGGGAGTCGACGGTCCAAAGACACCGACAGGGAAGTTAACAGGTGACCGAGACCGACGCTTGCGCGCAGGGCAGTCAAAGTGGGCCACGATTGGCTGTACCACGGGCTTCGCGCGCCGTACGAAGGAAACGATTCAGCGGCTGTTCTGCAAAACGAAACTCGGTGTTGAAATTTTTGGGGCGCGTGTGTGTGGGGCTTACGGAGTGCGCCTTTGACGAAGCCGAAAAGCGCACGGAAGGAGGGAAGGCGAGAAAACGAAGCCACACCTTCCACGAGAATAGGTTCGATGGCTTCATGCACTGGCGTCGCGCAGCCTGGTTTCAAGGTCATTTTGTTGTACAAAAATACTCGCTTGTTGCCCTGAAGCAATATGCGTCAGGATTAGTCCTGCACGAAACGCACGGCTTGGAGAAAACAGTTCCTATTAGCTGAGCGCAGATTGCATACCTCGTCTGAAGGTAAGCCGTATGCGTTGAGCGAGCGGGCACCATCAATCTTGGTGCCTCCGCACATTAGTATCTGCCCGGAAACCACGCGAATACCAAGCATCAACGCGTTTCTCTACCACGCTTTCCTACTGGTTCAGCCGCGACGAGAGAAGACAGTCCGGATCCTCCAAACAGGCGTGCGGCGTATGTTCTAGGAGTAATACGCAATCCCAAAGTGGACCTACACAAGCTAGTCGCCGTTCAGAGATAAAACCAACCCTCCATACAAGGTCCAAAATCTGAGCCAAGTTTGTCCAGGCGTGAGGTCAGGAGACGAGGACCTAGAGTTCTCACCTGGTCCTGGGGAGGCACTGCTGTCAGTGACGCAAGTGCCTGCTGAACGATCTCGACTCTGTCGAACAGAGGCAAAGGAACACAGTTAGGTGGACCGTATTATTTGCGAACGAAATAAGAATATAACGGTGCACGAAAGATAGCTGAGCAGCAGATGTTTTGAGCGCCTGAAGCGCTGGTAACGCGCGCCCTGCTTCCAGCTTTGAGAAACGAACATTTATCCGGCGCTGAAAATATTTGGCGGCGAGACAAACGCAAGGACATCAGTCCATATAACAGCCCCGACGACTCTCGGGACATCGTTTAGAGTATAGCGGGGTCAACGAAGGAGTTTGCAAGTGCTGCCTTTGCACCGAAATAAACACAACAAAACCATAATATATGGATAATAATCTACGTCTATGAAGCTGAGAGTGAAAACTGAGCATACCTTGTGTGGCCCTGACAGTCAAGCTCAAAGGTCTTGCCAGTATGGGCCACAAGAACCTGAAGGACCATCCTTAAGGTGTCCTAATCCAAGTTGTTCGACGCTCCCACTTCTAGTTAAACTCTTCTCTTTTTGCGTATGTATATTCGCGATCCACCACAAGATATGTTGCGTGGTCTGTGTAAATATGAATATCTTGGGTGTTGTCAACCACGCGCGGATATTAACCAAGCCGTCCGTTCGGGTTCATTAAGTCGAGAGAAGTTGCTCATGATACACTGCAACTGTTCAGCATAACTGTTCTCCACTTAGGAATATTACTTCAACGACAATAAAAGTAAATACAATATGACAACGGCTAAACACTCTTCAACTGTCGTATGGTATCAAAAAGAAAATGCAAGATTCTGATAACAGTTGATTAGCACGCATGACCCAAGCTGCAGCTTCACGCAAGATTAAAAGGATGGACCCTCCTCTCGGTTGGCTCATCCCTGGCTCATCCTCCGATCGATCGATTGAGTCCCAGCCGAGCGCAAGCTCCCAGCATCCATGCCTTCTGCCAAGCGAGAATGTTCCACAACGTGTCACGTGTAACCGTCTGATGAGGTGTATGCGTGTGTGTAGCTTTGGACCTTTGGTTGTCATAGTCAATAGTGTTGTCATCTGTGTCACACCGCATCCGCATCCGCAGAGAGGATGAGGGGGAAATCACACACACACACGTTGGACCTCCCGTCTCCCCGACCAAACGGTTCCGGAAGTACCCACCCCCTACCCCTTTATTTCCAAGATCCAAACCCCCCGCCCTGAACCCCCCTCCCCCGTACCAACCCCTTGTGGCTAGCTGGCTATTATCCCGCGGTCCAAATTGGCTTGGGTCCTCTCACGAGGACCGAAGTTGCGGGATTTTTTTGGACATCCTCCGGATAATCATGGTGGTTGTCGTCCCGCTGCGAATTTTAACAACTTTGGGACTTGAACTAACTTCCCTTTCCCCCATATGCGAAAATACTATCGCAATTGTATACTATACCATCCGCAATGAGCATGGGTAGCATAAAATTTGATTAGACGTGTGCTTACCGAATGCAATTCGTTGATATCACTTTAGAATTTTTTCCCGAACGGAGTTGGGAACCCAATGGGCTCGGCAATCACTCAAATTAAAGATACATCCCTTAGCCAACAGTGGTTTAAACGTAGCGGTGATCGATAAAATAATTTTTGACAAAATTAAATGTGCTTTCAAACGCACCTGAGATCATTCCAAGAAAATTCAACAAAATTACATGATATTTTGAACGCGGTGACGGCGCATAAGAATCATTCGGTGAGATCGAAAGGAAGGCAATATGGACACCCGGAGCGCGGGAAATTCAAGCTGTCACGTATATGGATTTTTCGAGACCTTGATGCGCACAAAAACGAACTGCATTTGCCGAACATTAACGAGCACGATCTTGCGAGACTAGGTGACAAAAAATGTTGGCCAATTTAGCATTTTTTAAAATTTTTGCCACATGTACCATTTCGACCGACATTTTCAGGGCAACCCTAAAAAACCCTAAAAAGGGTTGCCTACGGGTTCTCTGTGCCTGCAGAAGGCGAAGCGGGCTACGGTGCTGTGGACGCACGTCTCGACGACCTCGTGTCTGCCACGAGTGTCTCTTTCGACGGTGCGTCCTTTAAGCATGGCGTTGCTGGGCATGCTCCCGCTGCCGCGGCGGCAGTTACGGTGGGGGTGCAGTGCGGGACGGAGTCCGATGGACCGGCCTACGGCTACGAGGGTTCCACAAGCGGTGGGACCTACGGCATGGCGACGATTGCACCTGCCACAACACGGGTGGAGAGGACTCCATGGCCGCGCACGATCGAGTGTGTGGCGGCGCACGAGCTCACGCATCACGAGCTCGCGGCTCAACACGAGGCGGGGTTCCAGGTGGGAGCGGTTGCTTTCGCGGCATCGCAGATTTCCGTGCCGTCGGCTGCAGGGCAGTACGTGGCACAGACGGCATGCCGCCCTGGTGTGGGATGCGGTGTGCCACCTTTCGGCTTTGGCAAGCCGGCAATCGGAGCTCTCGCGGTGCTTTCCCTCTTCCAGGCAACCCTTTTATTTTTTTAGGGGCCTACACCGGGACTCCCGGGAGGGCTGCCTGGGCTAATCCTAACACACCACCTCCGATTGCTAAGGAGGTGTACAGGTGTCAGTGAGGAGAAAATAGCAAGATAGTCAATGGCTCTTGGCCAGTGCCGTTTGAATATACTGTGCTATTTTGATAAAACAGGTGAGCAGGTTGTCAGACTGCTCCTAGGAACCTACATCTCAAAGCCGAAGTAAACAAAGAGCAAGTCCAACACCAAGTGAAGAAGTTGTAGTTGACAGAAAAATAAATCCAGAACCAGAAAAGATGTTGAAGTCACAGGAGTTCCGCACACCACCATGTTGGTGTGCCTCCAGAGTGAACAAAAGGTCAATCGACGGCATCATAGTAGTCAGCGGTGGCCTCACGGAAGTCCATTCCGTAGTAGAAAGTAAAGAAACCCGCACCATAGTAGTGGTCCACATCGAGAGGTCCGCTCTCATGTAATGCCATACCGTAATAAAAGGCCATACCGAAACCTAAATCTGCTGGAGCCAAATCCTGAAAGGCAAGGAGGCTCAGCCGGTCAGGAGGCTCGGGCGGCTGAAGTGGTGGCACATCGTCGGCCAGCAGGACACCCTGAGCCGGGATCACCGATTCAACAAAATCATTCGTAAAGTAAATTGACGGAGTCTCCCAATCGAGATCACCACCAGGCGGAGGCATCTCCGTAGCCAATGTAGAAGCTGACACAGCAGAAGCCGTGGAAGCCGAAACAGCCACACGTGCATGGAAATGCAGAAGAGGGAAAGCACCGCGAGAGCTCCGATTGCCGGCTTGCCAAAGCCGAAAGGTGGCACACCGCATCCCACACCAGGGCGGCATGCCGTCTGTGCCACGTACTGCCCTGCAGCCGACGGCACGGAAATCTGCGATGCCGCGAAAGCAGCCGCTCCCACCTGGAACCCCGCCTCGTGTTGAGCCGCGAGCTCGTGATGCGTGAGCTCGTGCGCCGCCACACACTCGATCGTGTGCGGCCATGGAGTCCTCTCCACCCGTGCTGTGGCAGGTGCAATCGTCGCCATGCCGTAGGTCCCACCGCTTGTGGAACCCTCGCAGCCGTAGGCCGGTCCATCGGACTCCGTCCCGCACTGCACCCCCACCGTAACTGCCGCCGCGGCAGCGGGAGCATGCCCAGCAACGCCATGCTTAAAGGACGCACCGTCGAAAGAGACACTCGTTGCAGACACGAGGTCGTCGAGACGTGCGTCCACAGCACCGTAGCCCGCTTCGCCTTCTGCAGGCACAGAGAACCCGTAGGCGAACATGCCCAGCTCCGCCGCGGCACCACCTGCTGTAAGCACCGCCGGAGCCCCATGCACCTCGATCGCGGCCGCAAAAGCGTCAGGGCCGCAATCCGCCGCATCCTGGAACACCTGGGCTAACGCCATGGCTTGCATGTCCTCACCGTCCAGAGGACAGCAAAATGCAGCCGCGGTGCCCGTGTGCTTGGGCTGAGCACCACCGTGGGGGCAGTCATGCCACGGGTGATACCTCGCACCGTCGCCATTGTGGGCGCACCGCTTGCATAGTGGGAGAGCACGCATCTCCGCCTTGTCGAAACCGACAGGCGGGCGGCCGTCCTTAGCGGCTCGAGCGCGGTAGTAGTCGTTAAGCCCACCGCGAGCCCCCAGGGCAGCCTTCTTCATGGCCGGAGTCAGCGGCCCTTTACAGCCGCCCCGAATAAAGTGCTCCAGCACCTGAATCTTGTCGAGGATGGGCTTCAGGGCGGCGTCGGTTTTCACGTCGTCGCCGGTGGCGAGAGCAGCCGCAAAAAAGGGTGCGGTCCCTGCCTCGCCACCCAGGTCCGCCTGTTGCTGCTGCCAGTTCACAAATACCCGCGTCACAAGGAGCGCGAGCATTTAAAAGTCAATCGCGGCAAGGTCCGACGGCATGGGGTAGCGGTCCAAGACCGCGCGATAGAACTCAGGGTCTAGCCGGTCGAACAATTGTTGCTTCCTCGTCTGCTCCGTCGGGCGCCAATCGAGCGCCCGATTCTCCCTCACAAGCCGATACTGGAATATCCCGGTTCACGGATATCACACAGTCCTGGAACCAATATAGATAAACTCTCATAAGAAATAAACCCTAAGCTAGATATACCCGGAACGGTCTCGAAGTCGGTACGGTCTCGGTCCTAGCTACCTGTGACACCTTGATGTGTCACAGCACAGGCTTACGGATCAGTCACAGTCCAGTGTTGGCTACCTAGGAATCTGTCATAGGGGCCTGCACCGGGACTCCCGGTCAGGGCTGCCTATACAGATTTCAGCACACCACCCCAGCACTGTGGGTGGTGACTGACAGGTAAGTCAGAAATGTAAGACAATGTTAGGGCAGGAGCCAGGGTGACAAGTCCTAACTGCTAATCCAACTGTGCTATTCTGATACACAAATCGGAACCCTCTAGCTGGCACAAGAGCAGAAACATACAGGCACTCAGGTCCCGCTAAACTACTGAAAAGGCTCTGTGTCAGCAAGTCAGTTTGAAGATTTCAAAGGTGTCAAAGTAGAAACATAAACCAAATTGAAGACCATGTTGAGGTCAAAGTACATCTCAGCACACCACCACTAAAGTGGTGCACTGCCAATACCAGAACCAGAACTAGTCAATAGCAGACTCGTCCTCGTCAATGTCAGACGGAGGAAGGCTGTAGTCCGGAGACGGTGGAGCTCCACCGAGAGGCTCACCAGGCAGAAGTGGGCCAGGGTCATACTGGAAGATATAACCCGGGACCCCCTGCTTCCACCACTCCCGCAGGTGGCGGTCAGGCGGTACAGCAGAAGGATCGCACCCACCGAGGGATGCAAGCACCGCGTCCAGAGTGTCGGGACCCAGCTCCTCGATGCCCGGGTAGATACATAGGCCTCCCCTGCACAGCATAGGCTGCTGGGCAGCCTGACCCGATACCTGCACAGGCTCGCCGTCATTGGCCGCCGTGAAGGCGGCGGCACCCACTCCCATGACAGAGATCAAGAGAAGGAAGGAGAGGATGAAGGGCATCCCCCACGTACCCGCGTGAGCGGGGAAGCCCCATGGTGGCTCGCCGCAACCATAGGTGCGGGAAGCACCAGCAGACCAGTCTGCGCGTAAGCACCACCAGACTGAGGTGCGTGGGCTACATCTCCGATCATCAAATCGGAGATGATTTGATTTCGGCAAATCATCTCCGACGCATGATTTGCCGAAATGACCGGAGTCCGCGGCTTCGCGATGAAGCTACCGTCGGCGAGGTCCTCGTAGTCGTCCGTGTCGTAGCCCGTGAGATCAACCTGCCCGATGGCGGCGTGGTTCACGGTCTGAACGAACCCAGCGAACTCCCCGTCCGTCGCCGCCGTGGCAGTCACCCGTGCCGATTGTAGTGGCACGAGTTTCACATCCTTTCCATGCGAGACAGGCATAGCAGGGGCCGGCACGGCGGATGCCGATGCCGCCGCACCACCTGCCGGAACCTGCTCCTCCGGCGTGGTCCCCGCCGCGGCGGGTCCGCACACCAGAGCCGAAGCCTGCTGCTCGATGCCGTCAGGAGGCGGGAAAGATGCGTGTGTGAAGTGCACCTGGTGATTGGCCGCGGAGTGAACCTCCGCGGCAAGATCGTCGAGCCGTCGGAGAATGTCGTCTCCTACGGGCTCGTCGGAAGCCGACTGCTGCTCCACCGCGAAGCCGTAGGCGGACACGTCGATGCCGCCCACCGCTCCCGCACAAAGCACCGCAGGCGGCCCGTACGCGGTGGCCGCACGAGCAAAGGACTCCGCGCCATCGTCCGCTGCCTGCTGGAAGAGTGCACACATGGCAAGTGCATGCACCCCCTCCGCGTCCTCCTCGTCGATAGGAATGCAGAATGCCGCGGCGGAGGTGGGCGGGTGTTGGCGCCCGCCCAACGGGCAGTCACGGTAGAAACGGCAGCTCTCACCTTTGCCCGCCTTCTTGCACCTGCCGCAGAACGGCTTCGCTCGCTGGCCGTCCCGGTAGAACCCCACGGGTGGTGCCTTGTGCTGCCCCGCACGGAAGCCCCTCGGCTGCTGCGCACGCTGCTGCTGCTGCTGCTGCCGCTGCTGCGCCCGCTGTTGCCGCACCACCGGAGCGCTCTCCCCGTGCTGCCGCTGCACCAACTCCTTCAGCTCCGTGATCTTCACGAGGAGGGCGTCGTACTCGCTGCTGGAGAGGTGCGCGGAGATGCCGTCCGCGCCAGAAGCTGCCTTCCCCGTGTCAGTCTGAGCCCAAGCCTGGTAGATTTCTACCACCATGGAGCGGAGCGAGGCCAACGGGACATGAGCCAAGTCAGCAGCCATGGGGTAGCGCACCTTAATAACCGCAGCGTAGAACGCCGGGTCAAGTCTGGTGTACAGGCTCAGCTTCCGCGTAGCCTCCGTAGGTGTCCAGTCGGAGGCCCTGTTATCCCGCACCAAACGTTGATCCCGCCGGCGCCAAAATCGGCTGCGGGTCTACGTTTGCGGGGTAACGCAAGGCCGCATGCTCGTCCTGCTGCGACTCCCGCAGCGCCACCGGTACGCAGCCCTTGATGATGTCGATTAAAGCTCGCCGGCCATCTCGGTCAGACGAAGCATCCGTATGTACCGGTAAGCCAGACATACGCGTTGCTGTGCTTCTCCACCACGAGAGCCAGCACGTCGTACAGGAGGCCATTCACCCGGCTCACAACCGAGGCGAGGGGGTCATCGAGATCAAAGGACTTCAACTCCAGTCCAGCTGACTCGAACTCCGTACGTAGCTGCACCACCAAGTCGGACAGAATGCCAGCGTCGTCCGTACCGCGAAAATGGTGTTTCTTGTCACCAAGAACGTCCTCGCGGATGCTCTTGGCCCAGGCACGATGCAGACGTGCCGTGTAGATGTCGTCGGTCAACTTCCCTTGCTCCTGCAAGTAACGCCTGATGGCCACGTCGGCGTCTTCGTTCGAAGCAGAGTTGGGGCCCCGAACAGTCGGTGTCCGCACCGTCGGGCTGTTCCGAACCCCGTCGATAATAAGCCTCAGCGAGGCGTCAATGTCGCTGTCCCTCGTGAGGGACTTCTTTGCTCTTGTGGTCATACCCATCTCTAGAAAAGCCTGAGGAGGGAAGGTGGTGTGCATGAGCGCGTTTGGATAATGCCGTGGGGGAAATGCGACGTCGCAGTCACGGAAGGAGCGGTAAAGCCATGCGAGCGAGGGGCATTGGAAGACGTTGTCGAGGTCGAAGGTGCTGCAGACACCAGCCCAAGAATCGGCAGCAAGCGGGATCAAGGCAAGCATCAAACCGTAAATGAACATTGCGTCAACTAGGCCCGGTCCAGGTCGAATCCCCATAGCTGCGGCTCAAAGATGCTCACCGCAAACAGCTCATCTTAAATTTCCCGTGCGTACCCAAACGCGCCGTCACGCACCACCTCTCCAAGCGGCTGTCTTAGCCAATCATGGCCAAATTAGCTGTGGGAAAATAGCGTGGAATGGGTCCACGACCTACTGGAATATCCCGGTTCACGGATATCAGACAGTCCTGGAACCAATATAGATAAACTCTGATAAGAAATAAACCCTAAGCTAGATATACCCGGAACGGTCTCGAAGTCGGTACGGTCTCGGTCCTAGCTACCTGTGACACCTTGATGTGTCACAGCACAGGCTTACGGATCAGTCACAGTCCAGTGTTGGCTACCTAGGAATCTGTCATAGGGGCCTGCACCGGGACTCCCGGTCAGGGCTGCCTATACAGATTTCAGCAGCCGATGCTCCGTGGCGAGGAGGAGTCGCGGGTCTACCTTGGCGAGGTAGCGAAGGGCGGCATGTTCCTCCTGGTGAGATTGACGCACACCAGGAGGCACGCACCCTTTAATGAGGTTCAGGAGTGCGCGACGTCCATCTCGCTCGGTGGAGGAGTCCGTGGACTCGAAAAACATCCCCGCCTGCGAGCCATGCTCAATCAGCTCCGCCAGAGTGTCGTAGACAAGCTCGTTGACGGCCTCGATCACGCGTGTGGGGTGCTCGAAGTCGAAAGAGGAAACATCCAGACCAGTAGACAAAAATTCGGTATTCAGGGCCATCACCGCTTTTGTACCAGCTTGCCAAGCTTGTCGACGTCCTTCGGGGTGGCCTCAAACCGCCTGTTCTTGTCGCCCAACACAGACATGCGTAGCGCTTTGCCCCATGCACGATGTCGATTCTCCCTTCTTACGTCCTTGACCAGCTTGCATTGGTCCAGATAATGCTGCCGCGTTCCACCTTGACCGTCTCGTCGTCGTCTGTGTGCGGATCAGGAGGCGGAAGCACTGGTGGCGTCTGCGGAGTAGAGGAATTTCGCACTGCATCTTGGAGGCGAATGGTCGCCTCCAAATCACTCTCCTTAAGTAGCTTGCGCTTAGCGCGCGTTGGCATCGGTCTTGAAGTCATAAATTATAACACCTCGGGTAGGTGGTGCTGACGGGTGCCAAGGTGGGGTGATGGGGCGGTAAGCGCGGAAATCCCGGAATAGCGGGGTATCAACGTGAAGAATTCAGAGATCGCGAAGTCGAAAAGGGTGGCGCGCGCTTAAGCTCCTCCTACAATGTAAAGGCGTTAAGGGTAGCTAATCCGTAACGTGAACCCAATCAAAGTAGCCCAATCACCAGCAACATAAATTTCACAGCGGCAGAGCCGCTCTCAGCCGCATCTCATCCGCGCATACCGCCCAAACGCCCCACAGGCGCCCAAGCGCACCACCTACTCAAACGGCGAAATTAGCCAACCATGCCCTATAGCAAGGACAATAAAAGCGTGGAATGGGTCCACGACCTAGTGAATATATCCCAGCCGGATATATTCGGAGTGAGCCTAAATAGGGTTGACTGTATTCAGAATATTGAGTGTGATAAGATAATATGATACTGAAACCTATAACCTAGGCGAAAGTCTCGAACGGAACCTAACGGCATGTGACACAACAGTGACACGCACGGGCAGCGGTACCCGAGTCAACTCGGACTAGGGGACTAGTCAGGGGCCTACACCGGGACTCCCGGGAGGGCTGCCTGGGCTAATCCTAACACCCCCCATTACAGATTACCACGATGTTTTGGTAAAGACTGCAACCTGTGAGCCCCCCTCATCCCCATCGCCGTATATAACTCTTTTTTTAAATAAAGAGTCTTCAGTCTAAAGCGGGCTACTAATCGTAATGTGATTGTCGCCACGCGAGGCCGACCACGATCCGTCTTACAGTTGTGTGAGTTAGCCATCGTTGAACGGTGTAGCTAAGAGCGGAAGTATATTGTGGAGTGTGATCTTGTGACTGAGAGAAAACAAGCCTCATGAGCCCAATGCTATATCTTTTTATAGTTCCTGCTTCGTCTCATATAAATATGAGATACCACAATCGAGGTGCGAACTCCGAAGCAGGTGTTGAGCTTTCGACGTAGGCTTGACGATCACCCATCGACCCTCACATACTAGCTCACAACATGCTAAGCGGTAACTTCTTCTTGTCTCAACAATAATATTTGTCTCTTCAAGGATTGTTTCGCCGACCTTTGACATCCATCTCGATGCGAACCGTACGCAGGATGCACGATTGCCCTCTCGATGTCTGAACACGCACCAAAGGTGCATGCCAGTGATAAACATATCTCAACTGTATGCCATGATGACATACATGACCGATGACTCTTGACGACCTGTCATATATGATTAAATTACGTCATGATGACCTGATGACCTAGCATACCCTATGACATATCATACATATGACGTGTCATGCATTATGACGACCGGTCATTTCGGCTCTAACAATCCGCGACCCGCCAGGCGCAGACACACGCTTCGTCGTTTGTTTTGTTCCAGACCAAACATGCGACGTTGATGACAGTGTCACCAACTTTCTTCCGGAGGCATAAAGCCTTAAATTAAAATTTTACCCGGGAGACCCCAAATTGGGCCCCGGTTACCGAACGGTCATTAACACACCACGTCCCGAGAATCGCAAACCGACAGGCAAACGTCCAAAGATTCAACATGGAATAACACCTGGAAATCGCCAGGACAATCACTCCTAGCCCAATTATCGAAACTGCTGGATGTGACACACCGTGTGTCACTTCCCGTATCTGTACTAGTACTCAGTACCGTACGGGTGGCACAGGTTTAGGGTTTCCGGCTTAAGCCAAGGTTTCAATATGTTATCTTGCACTTAGAGAAATACCGAAAGTGAAAGCATTCTGAACACAGCCAGATATATATCTGCAACTATATATCTCACAGGTTATGGTGCGCCAGGCACCTTCCACTACTTTTGGTAGCATGATTGGCTAAACGCCTCCGCTTGGTGGGGCGTTGGGGGGCCCATTTGATGGTTGCGACATCGATGAGGACTCGCGGTTGAGGCACGCGTCGTTACGGAGTGATTGCGTTTATCGCTGCAGCGTACCCTAAGTGATTTTTTGGATGTCCACGGGATTTTCGTTTGACTGGGACTTGATCAATCTTTGTCACGGACTTCTTGCGCAACGTGTTTTACGACTTCCACATTTCTACTATTGGGACTTCACATGGACTTACAGTTGCGGCTGCAGTCTGCCATCTTCGTTTCCGCGAGTCTCCTCCTCTCCGCGCCATCGCCACCTTACCCCGACGCTCCCGCCTATATGAACTTTATCATGAGTGTATCCTCACAAGCTACGCCTCCCATGAGGGCACACAATCGGATTCGACTAGAGACCATTTTCCCCCGAGACGTTGGAACGCGTTACAAGCCCACGCCTGCATCTCCGGCGGTGGCTTTGACGGTTCCGGAATTGACGAGATCGATTGCCGTTCAGAACTCCTCTTGGGACGTTGATTTAATCAAAAGAGTTTCTCGCGACGCTCTTGGGTCCAAAGATGCAACATTCAGAGGCGACGAAAACGACCGCAACGTGCTGTGGACCTCTTTGGTGACGTCCTTACAGACGGCATTCAAACAGAAGGACGCCGCCAACGAATCCCTCTTCGACTTGGCGGATGCCACCAAGGAGGTGAACGTCGTGTATAACGCCATCCTGTTTACGACTTTGGCGTCGTTGACTTAGCCACATTCAGCCGCACGACGTTGGGTGGACGCTTCTGGACGTGCTTCCCCGCGGGATGGGAAGCGCGCTCTCCTGGAGATCACGAAGAGGCTGCTCGCTCGAGTTCTTCGAGCCCTTGGGAACTACGAGCGAGGAGCTGTGCGCCATTTACTTCGACTCCAAGCTCGACCCCGATCCGTTGATTCAGAATTTCGACGCCTGCTTAACGGCTATCCGCAACGCTGCTTCTGGGCCTCTCGACGACATGGTGGCCAAGAAGCAGCTCCTTGCAATTCTCGACACCAGCATCTACGACAAGGTCACCACGCCTCTTCGCCTCGACGTGGACTTGGCCAAGGTCGACTTCGAGGACATCTACGGCCACATCCTCGAAATTTGGGAGAGCGAACATGGAGGTTCCCGCCATGCCGCGCGAAGCAGCTTAAGGCGACTACCCCGACTGCTTCGACTATGCTTTACTCTCGTGACGTGGACGTGCAGAGTTTAATCCGCAAGTTCGAGAAGCAATTGGAGTCCGCCACCTCGACTCTCGTGGCCCTCAAGGACTCTTTCACGAAGGACGACGCGCCCCTCTCTGGATTCGCCGACTCTCGCCGCCACCGCCAGCAGCCTGACGGTAAGCGTGGGGTCCACTTTCCGCCCTCACGTTGGCGGGATGAACGGAACAGGAGGGACGACGGAAAGTTCCATGGGCGCGACAATCGAGTTGGACGCTATGGACGACAAAAGGAGTACCGCTTCGCCTCGAAGCCTCTCAATGGCGGCGGGAACTGGCCGCAGAAGCACTACAAGAAGGACTCCGCCCACAACATCTCGTTCCACGTGGATTCCCCCGCCTTCATCCCTGAGTGCGCACGTTGTCCGCCTGGACACTACCACGACACCGCGAATTGCCCCACGGACGACATGGCATACGAGGAGTGCGACTTGGTCACCGCTGAAGAGAGCGGCGAAATTGTGTCCGCGTTCCAGACCGCCTTCGACGCTCAGGACGACGCCGCTTTCGCACAACTTTGTGGACGGCATGAGCGACCCGTTGTTCGCCACGACGAGGAGCCCTTCACGTTTGCTGACGACATCGACATCGGCCTTCGGGCGCAGTACGCGGGCGTATCGCCCTCCCAACCCTCCGTGCTTGCTACGCGTGTGCATGAGGCGCAGGCGGCTCTTCGTGAGCTGAAGCAGGTGGCTGGTGGTGCTGATTCGGCACCGCAACATTTCCCGTTGGTTCACTTCGGCTCGGCCACGCCCGCCGTGATCGATGAATCCATCGTGGTGAGGCCTGAGCCGCAAGTGGCGATTGAGACCGACGAGGACGCGGAGATTTACCTGAAGCAGTTCATTGACGACGAGCCCCGCCCCTTCGAGCAGCCTTTCATGGACAGCATGTCTGTGAAATTGGGCTTCTTCGAGCCTGAGCAAGAGGTCTCCGCTAATTCATTTACCCCCCTGCATCCGTACCTTTCTTCCACGCATGATTCGGCCAGCGCGGCTGACTCGGACTCTGACGGCGAGGACTTGCGTGAGAACATGCCGCCACCCGCTCCACGGGTTGGTGGTGTACGGGGGCCGACGATGGGGACTTTCCTCACGGCAGCGGCGCTGCCGGCAATCTTCGTATGTGCAAGCATGTGCCTAATGCATGCGGTTGTTTCGGGCCGGTGCAGCGGAACGTGGGCGCATGTGGGTTGGGCACAACAATGAATATATATGGTGCGGTGTGAGGACAGCTCCTCTGACACGCGACCATATTAAGGGGGTGTGGCCGGTAGGATGTATGTGGTTGTTTTTGGTTGGTGCGGCAGACCGTGGGCGCATGTGGGTTGTGGCATGTAGTATGTGTGTAACATCATTAAACCTAATACAAGGTCTGATAGGGGAAGGCGGTGGCTGCACCTTTTGCAAGACCAAGAAACGCAAAACCCGCAGCTGTAACAACAAGTCCAAGCGTCTTAAGAAAAAAAATAGTGAAGTTGAAAAGGGCACGTACTGCACTTGAAGCTTCTGTCGAGGAGGAGAAACCCCTTCCACAAGCACCGCTTCCCATATTCGTGGGTGGTTGCTCGGAGTACTACTCCCAGCTCACGTCCGAGAAGAGTCGTCACCCATGAATAAAGGGGTGTTCTGCATACCGATTCCCCAACCTGTGCTTGTAGGGAAACGCATAAGGACGAGCCAAGTAATATCACAAAGTTTACCCGCAACCCCCCAAAAAAAAAATCCATGAATACAAAGGCATTTCGTCCATGCAAAATAAACAAAAAGTGTATGCTACGAAGGTATCATTTTGAGAGATTTGCAAACAAAAAAATAAAAAATTCAAAAAATTTACCCCGTAACCTCGGCAGACGTGTAAAATGGGGTTTTTTGGGACGCAGCTTCACCGAGAGCTTACAGATGCCCCCTCCATTTCGGATGGCTCCCCTCTCCTTCCTGTCCGCCGTCTCTTGACCTACGCGGAGCTTGGCGTTCAAGTGGATGCAGTGAACGCCAAGTGTGCGGCGCTCTCTGCTTGGCGTGCCACCGCACTTCGGATTGGCCGATGCTCATTGTGCAAGACCAGGCTACCTCGTGGAAACAGGAGGCGGTGCCCATGCCGGCAAGTACGCTACTGTGACATAGTCTGTCAGCGTGCGCATTGGAGAGCGCTGTTTGGGCATAGGATGGAGTGCACGGCCCGCAAACCGTTGGCTGCAACAAGTAGTGAGTCCGGGAGGTGGACCATTGTGGATCACCTAGCTTTTATGACAAATTGGAATTGCAATAGTTTTAATAACGAGGCAACAGCTAATAACACTCTTGATTAGTGAGGCAGAACACCATATGTGATACAACTTGTATACACTTGGTATGTATAAAGCCAAAATGAGCTTCTTTGGGAATTTGGGTATTTTGTGTACTCACGGAATACGATGCAGTGATTTGTTCGTGATGATCTTCGTGATCGATTCTTGTATTGCAACGCTCATGTAGACCTATTTATGCGAAGGGATAGTCCGTGCTGCCTGTATAGGCTTGTCGATTTGCAAGGGCACGACATTGTCGTTGAGTGGATTTCGCCCGTGCCCGCCGGTACATTTGTGGACCTCACGTGAGCGCACACCACTTGCAGGTTGGAGGGCCAACCGGCGAGCAGTGCTGCTGCACCTATGGCTGCCACTTCTGCACCTCCCATCGTGCCATCGCACGAGGCAACTCCCGCGGCCACACCGGCCCCGGAAGCACGCGTTGTCGGGGCAGCTCCGTCCTGCCCCCAGGCCTGACAGAGGGCACCTTGGTGTATGACAATGATGGACGGGTGCACCATGTACAGACTGCGGACATGCAGCTGTTGCTAGATTTTGCTTGTGATGCACCAGGTGAGGAAGGTCGACTGATTACTGAGACGGAGGTCACGCGTCTTCAGACCGACGGCACGCACGTGATTGCTGAGCCGGGTGTTCTGGAAGCCAGAATGCAGCTAACCCATGTACAACCAGCGTAACCGCAGGGCTTTGCAACCGATGACACCCTCATGGAATACCTGGCATCCGCTGGGCTAACGTTCAGGGATGTCCCGTTTGACGGCGATTGCTGGCTTTCCGTGGTTGCTCCGTACATCACATATCCAGGCCGCCTTTAAAGCCAGCAGGAAGAACAAGGCATCTTCAGTGCAAAGGCGCGGCGTTCCGCGAACCGCGCGCTCCTCCAAGAGCATGGCGGAACCACCGGCGCCTACAGGTGTAAGGGGCAACACGCGCATGAGCAAAATCTGCCCCGTCGGACGGAAGGCGCACCTTATGCGCACCGGGATGTCCTCTCGGGACCAGAAGAAGCTCCACGTGAATCAGAATACCCATGCGGGGGAGTTGCTGCTGGAGGACTTCTCGCATGCGGACTACGGGGAAATATACGCTGCGGATGCGGATGACTTAAATGGCACATCGCGCGACCTGGAAATCTTCGTTGGCAAGGATTGCTTCGAGCACGACACGCCAGCAGCGTGGCGCGCACTAGGGCACCCCCTCGTGGTGCGGTGCCATTGCATCGGCGTAAACGCGTGGGAAGACCGACCGGAGGATCCCGTCGGAGCCTTCGATTACTCTGTTTTCCACGACGACTTCTCCATGGAGACTTTTAACTGGGACGAGCTGGTGCAAATGAAGCTGGTTCGCGTCCCAGAGCTATACATCACGGAGGACTACAGAGTGTGGTGGAAAAATCGCTCCGGTGACAATCGAGAACTTACAACCGACGAGTACCGAGGCGGCTTTGGGGACGCGCGGCCGAAGTATCTGCGCACCGCGACGTTCTGGGAACGGGTGTAGTGTTGATAAATCGCCGAGACATAGTACGGAAATAGCGGACCCCGACCACTCATAGAACCCACACGACAGTCGTGTGAGAACAGACGTGGGGCACATGCAATACGCACCAGGGAGTGCGCTAGGGAAGGGCGTGGCGCAGCCCCTTATTAGACATCGTAAACATGCAAATATTTTTAATATTGAGAACCCGCAGAGTACATGATCCAACTGCCTGTCGCAACTTGCCTCACGGGTTGAAAGCTTCCCTCGCCGACATGATTGCTGCTTGTGCGCCTATCGTCCTCCTGTTGGCCAAGTGTTCACGGGGTGGGGAGGAGGGGGGAGGCAGCGCGTGCAACCTTTGTTGCCAACAACCATGGTAGAAATACTAACAATCGTCGTATTTTGACAGGATCTTTATACAACGTACGGCCTTAGCCAATCTGACATGATGGACATTGCATTGGAATCCAAGGGCACCCTCACTAGTCTGCGATCACTCCTCCGTCGACGAGATGGAGCGCTCCCTGCAGGACGAGAACCATGGCTATTTTAGTTTGTTTCCTAATTAATGTTGAAAGTTGCTCTTTTCTTACTTTGAAAGTTTCACAGAAGTGTCGTTAGTTAATGTTGTTTTTGTTGCAGGGTTAGTTCCTTGGATGCCTCCGAGGGTTCTTGCGATGCTGCAAGTTCCCACTCTTCAGAGGCATCGCGACCTCGCTTGCTTGTTGATGACTCATCCGATGAAGAGTCCGACGCATGCCAACCCACTACAAGAAGCAAGTGGAGTGTAAGAAGGAAAAGTTGAAGGAGGAAGCGGGCATCACCCATCTCACCAACTTCTACTGTGGCAACGTGCTTGGCCCGCTTTCCCTTCACGAGTGGGATGTGGCCGAGAACCTGCTGGAGACAAACCTGACCAAGCTTATTGAGGAGGGCAAGTGCAACTTTACTCTGAGCAGAGCCATGGCCGTGTACACGGGTCAGCTCTGGTCCGAGTTCGTTGATTACGGAAAGTCGTTCCAGGCCCTTCACTCGCAGAAAGTGTTCAAGCATTGCTGCTAGTCTACACTACGGGGTGCGTGACATTGGACAGGATCTGCGAGGCCAACAAGGAAACGTTGGTAGTGGGACAGAAGTCCATTCCTTTGTGCGAGTACCTGGTGGAACGGTACACAAGTGCCCTGGGACAGGTGGTGATGGATCCCTTCATGGGTTCCGGTAGTTGCGGAGTGGCGGCGATTCGGAAGGGAAGATGCTTCTACGGGTTTGAGCAGAAACAAACCAACTTTTTTTGCAGCCCTGTTCCACCTCTCCCATGCCGTGCAGTCTTACTTGGACGGCACTAACGAGGAGGAATACTCCCCACCTTAGGCCCCCTTGGGGTAGCTGGCTACGTAGGTAGATACGGATGTTACGTTTAGTACGCACAGATAGCTCACAGGTTAGGTTCGTGGTTAAGGTGGGAACGTGTAAGCGGGGAGGTCCCAAAGGATGAAGAGCTAGTTTTCTGGTTTTTGCCGCGGCATTAGTAGTTGCTTCCATGAAATGGGCCAGCCGAGTGTGTTGGGACAATGAACATGATATAATCTATAATTGTATTAGCCACCGACCGCCCTGCATCAAGAGTCTTGGTGCAGGCCTCGGGAAGAATTAGTAACGATGGGGAAAAAATCGGTTTCCTTCGTTATGGTTTCACGCGTCATCTTGAAACTCATGAAAGCCAGCATTCGAAATAAGGCAATTGTGCATCCCAAAAGGACAACTGTAATGACGCAACCTTCAAGGTGGAGTTCATGAAATTCCTCTCATTAAAAGTATATCAAAAAATGACAAACTCGGGTCCTCGTACCCTCGTAACCTCGTTACTTGAGTTACCTTTGGTGAGTGGTGTATATCACACACCACCGCTTGCGTTTTTTGCTGTAGTTGGTAGTCGTCGACAAGTTGCTTGTAGTTGCGCACAAGGGCGCGAATGTTGAGCTTGCCCTTGTAGAACTTGGAGGTTTTGCTATTCCAACCATGCGCACTTAGAAGGTTTGAGGCGAGTTCAACGAAATAGGAACAATCGTCAGCGGACGCCAACAGCGAGCGAAATTCAAGCTGTAGGCGCCGTTCACAAACGGCAGGGTCTTCTTGCCATTTGGCTTGCTTCCATTCGAGCATAACTTCGAGTGTCTTAGTGGCTTGGAAAACGAGGGGGGGGGGGTAAATTGTGGCGCGAATTCTCCTTGTACACAGGGATATTAGCGAAGCTTCCATCATGAAGAAGAACTTGGCCATCAAACATGCACAAGACGCCAGGGGAGTCGAGGTTCGTGATGGGAATAGAAAACAAGGTGCTAGACTTACACTCGGTCATGTAGTCGCCATATGATTTGATATCTTGGGTTTCCATAATCCTCCGCTTATTATTGTTGGCATAAGCCCGCATTGTCTCGTAGCTTGGCGAGCCTGGTAAGCTATCGGCTGTCTGTAGTTGTACAAAACCTTGCTTGGGCGTCACGCCATTTTTCAAGTGCTGGTCGATATACGCTTTCGCCAAAGGAGTAATGCCTTTATTAAAAAAGGTTTCGTGATCGTGTTCCCCGCGCTGATAGCGACACACTTTGCAATGTGTTTAGTCTTAAGAAGAAAGAAGATCTTTCCGTCACCTCCGAGTTCGATGACTCCGTCGCTTGCTCTTTGGACCTGTTTCCCGTTCACCCTGGCTTCTTGCACAACGTGTACGGTACTCCTACCGACGAGAACATGCCAATCTTGGTAAGCGACAGCGAAAGCGATGACAGCGACGATGAAGAAGACATTGTTTACACCGGCGAGTGCAAGACTCCCCGGTTCTCACCAAACACGGAGCCCAAGCCCACGGAGTCCGTCGCTTCGACAAACCTTTCCAAGTCCGACTCCACTTCCAGTCGCGCCTCTTCTTACAAGTGGCCCGCAGATTGCAAACTTGTGAACAAGGTCCCCTTCGACGTCGATGGCAATGTCACTTTTGGTCACCACATGTCCTCCACTCTTCCTAAACCAACCGGGAAGGGCGGTCTACCGCTGAACAAACTTGACTTCCATGTCACGAACCGTTCTTGGTCCCACGCCTGCGCCACAACTTGGGCGGAGGTAACCCGACAAGATGCTGTCAAGGACTGCAACTCTCAGGTTCGACTTCAAAATTGTCTTGGAGAAAAACTTTGCAGGAATACGGAGTGCTCTTTCTTTAAAACCCACGACAAAGAGTTCGTTCAAAAAAGTTCTCAACGACGTGGCAAACGCTCCGCTTCTGCTTTCCTCGGAGTTGAGGTATTTTCATCCCAAGGTTTTCCAGTACCCTTTCACCACTTTTACATTAAAACCTTACGCGTTTCTTTTCTTCTTTCAGACTGAAGGCCCTCCATGCAAAAAGTGTCAAGAACCAACGGAGGTCATTACCTGTGGTGCCCGGGCTACTTTGGTCCGCATCGACCTTCCCGCAGCCGAAGGCCACCTACTGCTCTTTAAACACGAAGGCACCCATGCCTGCCAACCCATGGATAAAAAGGGGAAGGCCGTAGTTTCCAAAGAAACCCAAGACGCCATCAAAGAAGCCCTTCCCGTTTTCGGTGCTCGCTTCACTTCCGAGAAGCTGAAAAACTCCGCCACAACGGTTGCCTTCGAGAAGATGCGTTCCTCTCCGGATGGCTCTCCCATCGACGTCTACAAGGTATCGCCCTTTTTTGTGTTATCTTTCCGTTATAAGTCGGGGACATGTTATTCTTAATACATGGTTTCATTTTAGGTGGCCCGCGAAATGCAAGACGCCCGCGCCGTCCGCGACGTGATGAAAGAACACCGTGCGACTCAGCGTGCCCCCGAGCGTGCTGTGGATGACGAGGTCAAGGAAATGAAACGGATCCTGGACTCAAAGGGATACCGTGCTCTTCTTTTCGAGACCGCCCCTCTGAACTGGTTCATGTGCCCCCTGGACTTGCCGTGGTCCCCCGCGAAGATCATGCTGTTGATGGACCGCATTCTCGGTAAGCCTCCGTTCATCGGCTGCTACGCATGTTCTGATGGTGGCCACAGCTGCATTAACGGTCGCGTTGTCGAGAAGGTTGCCACGGTCGTGCCCGGAATTGGGTTGATAAAACTGGCAACCTTCGTCCTGCCGGCGGGTGAACGCGGTGTGGATGAGGAGAAGATGTGGCAAGGCATCGACTACGCTTGCCGGACGGTGGCCATAGAGGACCCCGAGTTCGCGAAATATCGAGACAAGGAGGTCTGGCTAAAGACCAACCCAAAAGGTGAGATCTGCTTTCGTCCCGTCGGTTTCGTCCGTGACGCGGGTGGCGGAGGCTGGATCGGCATCCGCTTGAACTACAACAAGTTCATGCGCATGGAGGATCGTAAGAAGCACATGACGCGGGACGAGGCGGGCAACTCGTTGGAGAAAGGCTGTGACTTGCACCTCGTTGCGAACATGGGGATACACGCTCGGTGTTTGGACAAGAGTTTCGAGGAGGCCCAGTTCCGGACGCTGTTCACACGTTGGTACGAAGCGCAAGCCCCCAGACGTGTGATGGACGCACGTGCGCGCCTCTTCGACTTCATCGAGGAGCAAGAGAGCAAGAGCGTTCAGTCCTCTTTGTCTTCGCTAGTTTTATTTTACGAAGGTGAAGGCGAACGCACCCTGCAGTTTTTCACACAATGCAAAGGGGCTAACCCCGCGGAGCAACTATTCTCTAAGGACTGCAAACTGATCGGCGTGAATCTGCCGGCCTCCGAGTTCTTACACCTTGAGAACGTGACGTACATCACCCAATCCGCCTGGTTGCAGCACGTAGGAGAAGGTGGCCACAGTCAGCGGGACTCCCGCACGAACACCTTGTACCTTGAGCGGCAAAGGGTGTACACCGCCATGCAACGCGCACGTCACACCGCGTACGACGTGCAGCTCGAGGAGGTGCGTGAAATGTATGTCACTCCTGGTCCAGTGACGACGGAGACACGCAGTCACCGACCAAACCAAGTCCGGTCGATGGGGAAGAGGACTAAGACTAGGGTGACGATCGACGAGCCTGGAACGCCGACTCCGGCAATCAAGTTGGTGCGTGCATGCCTCGAGAACCCTTTCGAGTTCGAATGGCAGTTGGACCCAAACACCGAGGACCCGGCCGCCCGCTATGTTTGGCAGTCTTCGCAGGAGGTGGACGAGGCTCTAGTGGTGCAATATTTGGAGACCGCGGTGTACTTTCATTCCGAACATCGCTACGTCGACACTCACCGCGTGTCCGTCGGGTCTTTGGACGAGGTGCGGTACCAGACAAGCACCACGAAAGGCCACGCGCAAATTTTGGCTCGCATGTTCTTGCAGTCGGACAAGCGCATGAAAGTGATACAGGTTGGCCAACTGACCGTCCGTTTAACTGCACGTGGAAAACACGACGGCTTCCTGGACCGCAGTTACACCTTGTCCTCTGGTCGAGGTGAACCCTCGCGGGTGATATTTGGTCATCTGGCTCGGGCGGCTCAACAACGCATCAGCTGCTCTTGCTACTCATGGCGCCAAACGATGACTCGCGTGGGAAGGTCGACTTCGGTGAAGCTGTGCTTGTGCCTTTCCATCACCCTCCTATTCCGCGCGGGGTTCAAACCGGGACATGCATTTTACGTGCAAGCGGGGTTCACCACGGAGGAGATCGACGACATCTTAACGGCGCTGGGATCCCGCCTCACCACCGGCGATCGTGTCGGGAGTGAGGAACTGGCCTACGGGCAATGGATGGTGGTGCCGGGTACCGGTAGGAAAGCAAGTTGCGCGGCCTCCGAGTCCCGCAAGGGTTGCGTGACGGCGAAGACCCACAAGCAATCCCAACCCATCCTTTCAAAGGATGGCCCAAGGGTGGTGGTCATGGGTCGGCGCAAGGTGAATGGTCAGTGGGTGAAGCACAAGTTTCAATTATGTCTTCTCCACCAGTGTTGCGCTACGGTATTGCCCAACTACTGTGATGTACCGCCTTCACCTACGGACCTGGTTGTGGCACATGGGTTGTCACTAACTAGGGAACAACGGCTTGGAGTTGGGGCCTTGACCTTTCAAGAGCAGTAACTCAGGTACGAAAGCGACATTGTTGTTTGCATTGGCACGGTTTGTTGGGCTTTGGACTAACGTGATTGTTGTTCCACAGGTACCACACGTTGGGAAATATGCGACCGAGTGTCCAGGGATGATGTGAAAGATAGTTAGGGATCTTGGCGGCGAAAGAAGTATGTTTTGAACCGAACTGGGCTACTGGGGGGCCGGCCACCCGGACTTGTGGTTAGTAGTGGTCCGCGAAAGCACGTGAAAAACCAATTGAATACGTAGTTGGTCAATGCACGAAGACGAGTAGGCGATGGGGCGAAGGGCACAAGAAATGGTGAAGTCGTGTTAAACTCTGGAGGCAAAACATGCGCGCCGGTAACTTTGCTTTGAATGTTGATTTGAAAAAGCAATGTGATAATTTGTTGTGGTTCTTGAACCCAAGAATATTTTTGCCTTGAATATGAAAAAAAATACGGGGAAAACCCTGAAAAATTGGGACAAAACCAACCAAAGAAATTCCTGAAAGTGGTAAAAAAATAAGTTTTTTTAGCAAAAATTCCGAAATTTTTCGAAACCCCAAAAAGGCATGAAATTCATAAAAAAATATATGAAAAATAGAAGGGGTTCATCGATGAACCCGAAAAAATACATTTCATGAAATCAGGCGTAAAAAGTATCATTTTGCTATCGATTTTCGGAATTTTTTTTAAAAAGCTCAAATATGCGGCAAATATTGTACAAGTTTAATTTAAAATTTATGTTTTCCTAGTACTACCCCCCAAATCTTCCTTAATTCAGGTGAAAAAGATGATTTTTTTGGTAAAATTTAGGATTATTTCTTAAACTCTAAAACTGTTGGAAAATTAAATAAAATCACACTGAACTCGGGAAAATCCTAAACCCTAGATTCGGTAAAATTTTCTATTTTTTTAGGGCCTCCCATTGTAAAACTCCCCAACTCCCAAGACTCCCAAACTCCCCAAATGTGTAGAATGACACGTTTGCTTGTATTACTTCACTGTGTGTTTGTTCTAGCATGTGATACTAAACCTAGATTCCCAAAATATTTAGTGTCCGCAACCATTCGACCGCTTTATAGATAAGGGAAAAAATGAATTTCCATTTTTGGTTTGATATTATACGGATTTGTACAATTGTTTTTGAATGAGTATAGTTGCCGAGTCATTTGGACTTGAACGAGTATAATTACCGAGTAATTTGTCGGGTGCTGACACCCAAAACAATATTTTATCGGACTGGGCCGACGACGAGGAGGACTTACGGTACTCGTTGTTGTCCGCACACGGGCAAGCCGGAGCGCGTTGACGTGCGTCGTGCGAGTGGCGGGTTCTACTTCACGAACTCGCACACCGGAGCACAACGGCGTGTTGCGCGTGATTCCGTCACCGGTGAGTTCTCCGTCGGCGTCGAGGACTTGATCAACAACGAGGTGAATCGCGGTGCTTTCTTTGTTCCCACTGACTTTTCTGATGTCGTGAATGGCGAGAGCGACAACGGAGTTGTGCCTGCGGAGCGGGCGGCGTGCGCATCGAGGTCGACAGTTGGCTGCGGGATGACACCGTGGCCACGCGTGCCTCGGCACGTCACCTTGCAGGCATTGGTGGCGGTCCGGTGTTTTTGCACTCTCGGGCTTGGAGCGGCGCTGTGCTACGGAGCGCAGCCGGATGCCAAATCTTCCGCGGAAGGCGCGGCGTCACCAGGCGTCTTCTGGCCCGTGCCGGTTTCCCCGCCGGTTCCAGGGTTGGACCATGCTCCCCCTTCCCCTGATTACTCTCCAGGGACATCGGAGGACGAGGCAGAGGCCTCAAGCTCAATCGAGACCGACAACTTCAACAACTCTGCAGACCCCGTCATGTGCAACGGCCGCGTCTGCATTTACCCGGCGATCGAGACGCTCAGCCCCGACACCTACACACCTTGCAGCAGGTCTTGCAGGTGTTCACGGCGGCTGGTGAGCCGTGCTCCGTTTATGGTGCGGAGCGTCCTCCCCCAGCACCAGTTGACATCTGCCCACGGCCACACGCCACAGCACATCTCCCACCAACTTGAAGTTCTTGCTTGCATACTGCTGGGGAGACGTCCTCGCCTTCTCTCGCTTTCTCTCGGACCCTCACGAACAACTGGCTGAGGCTCGCGGGGATGATGCCTCACCCGAGAAGGCTAAGACCTCGAAGGTGGAGCATACACCACCAGCACTGACCACTGCAGATTACTCATCTTCCCATTAGCATCCTCGTATAAATGATGGGGCTCACCCTGAGCATGGTGAGTGGGTATCACTTCTACCACCCTCGTGCCGGCCTTGGGCAACAACGTCCTCCACGGTGGCAGTTGCGTGTCTGCAAGTCAGGCAGGACGAACATCGCAGAAGTGTTCTTTGGGTCACTCGACGCCATCACTCGCTGACATACTTCTGCAGCACTGCATTGATGGTGAAGTACTTACTGGGATCGGAGGGGGACTGCACCTTATATGTAGCCCTCTCCACTGTTCCTTCAGGCAAATGGTTTTCTGTTTAGCCAGCTTCTGCTGTGTACGACGGCGCTTGTACTTGCTCTCGGTTGGTGATCGGATATAGAGGCGCCAGAATCAGAGTCACTACTGTCCGTGACCACGCGTGACTTCTTCGAGTGTGAATTAGATCGTGACTGGGAGCCGCCAGTCTTCCCTGTTGAAGTTGGTTGAGATGACGGCTTTGTGGCTATTACCCTTCGGGTGGCTTAAGCCACCCTAACAGCGATTTAGGGTGGCTTAAGCCACCTTAACGTTTTCAATTATCACGGGAGCTATCGGTACCGGAAGCTAGATTTTTTTAGCTCAAAACGACGGCGACATTGTCTTCTTTTAGACACTATGTGCACTATTAGGCGAGCCCAAGTTCCCGGTGAGCAATTTTGGGAAGTATCCAAGAGGGTGCAACATTTAGTAAAATTTGAGCAATTTTCCCTTGTTTTTGCATACCCATGCTACTTCAACCGAGATTTTGAGGGTCAAGATGACCTCGGATCAAACTTTTGGCAAGACACTGCAGAAAGAGCAGCTCGAGATCTTGACAACATAGGTCTCCAAATTTTGAAAGCGTCTTCGAGGAAGCCCCCGGTGAGCTAATTAGCTTAAGGTGGCTTAAGCCATCTTAAGGAAAATTGGGAAATACCCACCCTACTTCAACCGAGATTTTGAGGGTCAAGATGAACTCAGATCAAACTTTTGATAAGACACTGCAGAAAGAGCAGCTCAAGATCTTGACGACATAGGTCTCCAAATTTTGAAAGCACCGCGGAAAAAGCCCCCATGAGCCCTTTAAGTTAAGGTGGCTTAAGCCACCTTAAGCTGCGGGTAATAGGCATTTGTTCCAACCGAGGCTTGTTGTGATTCCTTAATATAGCGTAGTTCGATTTCAGCCGCCACCCGTGCCAAGTTGGATTGAGATACGCCTTCCCGTAGTTTAGCCGTAATAACTTGCCCACCATTGCTGTTGTTGAACCACACTGACTGTTGATGGCTGTCTTGATAATTATGTCGCGGCGGCGCAGAATAATTCTGGTGTGGTGGCGGTCCGTGATATGGCGACGGCGGCGGCTGTTGTCCGTAATTGGGCGGTGGGCCTGGAGGTCCCGTGCCTAATTGTGGAAATACTTCCCCCCAATATGATAGGCCTTGCACAGGTCCAAAAGGATTTCCCCGTGTATATGGTTGGGGTCTAGCGCCCAAAATTCGAGGAGTTATATGCATTTTCGGGAAAGACTAAACTGTTGGGCAGTAGCCACTACAGTAGTGTGCACCGAGTAGTGGGGGGGGATGTTGGGTGCACACGTGCCGGATACATCGAGCAGACGAGCACGGAACAAACTCCACATTGTCCACAACGGTTGTAATGTAGTGCAAGGTTACGCGCCAGTCACGCATTATTATGCATCTCGTTCGTCGTCTGAACAACGAGCATTGTGCGCGTGCGTCTATGCTCGCCTAAGTATGCGCGATGCGCATATTGTAAATTCAAAGATGACATATATAACATACCGTAACTTACGGGTAAACTGCATGTAGATGCCATGCATATGTGTGGCTAAATGCAGTACGCATACGTATCGAGAAACCCGATTCGCGTAAAATCGACACGTCTTGAATTCGGCGTATACGAGTAGACAAACATAAGTGTGAATTAAGCTCGGGGGCGTGCACTGGGCATCGCGAAAGGCATGTACGGCAGATCTTCGGGTACGTGCGCTAATAATTGAACGAACACCCATACCATGGTGACGAGTGAGCGGAGTGCGGTACGGCGGCCTACGAGTTGATTGAATGCACCGTGCATTCAATTGCGCGCGGAGGACTACGAATCGATTGAATGTACCGCACGCGGGTCTGCACACACTCAGCTCGGTCACGACTCCCCTTGAGCGTATCTACACCGTGCGACCGTGGAGGTTCGATGGCGCACTCAGCCATTCGATGACACACACGTCTTCCTCCGAAGGACTCGTGATTGTTTTCTTAATCTTTCAACTTTTAACATGTCAATAGAAGCCTAATCTTTAGTCGAGTGAAGAATTTATCACGGCCAACTACCAATGGCGAGGGGAGGAGCTCCAACCTCCAGTGCAGATATCTGATCATATTTCAGATGGATTCCGGTAGTAAGTACACTGTATCTGAAACTGCCGTTTCTAAATATGCGATTCAGAAATAGCATCAATCTGGGAACACTTTTCACTCAACCTCTTGTGTTGGGTTTTTAAATACTGTATGAGACCATGACTACGTATGGCACAGTTAGTTCAGTGCTTTACAAACCCATGCGGTAACACCGCGTATGGGAATACGCGACGCATGTCGGAGCTACTCTCTCTCTCTCTCTCTCAAACATGGCGTGCCCCTCTACGGGGCTTTTCGCTAGCACCTGCTGTTGGATATTGAGTCTGACTGGCTTTATGCCTGGATTACGTCACCTAGAGCGGCAGTTGGACTGGGTGGGGAGTAACCATACACTGTGGTTGCGGGAGGGTGACGATGTCTGGGAAGATGTGATGGGATGGGATGGGAAGGAGGAAGATTGAGAATAAGTGATGGTGAGGAAGATGGTGGAGAGAGTGGGGGTGAAGGAATTGCGGACGGTGAGCGTGATGAGCGTCGGTGGTTATCTGGGTCATAGCAATCATGTCTTCATTCCCCCGACCACCGAGAGGAGGGAGAAAAGGATAAGGGAACAAAGTTAGGGGTGAAAGTGGTATTTCACCTCATACGGGCAGCCATAATTAGTGTGGGGCTCGGACCCATCCCGCCTGAAGTTTTTGTGCGTTGGTAGTTACACTATGTTGGGGTTTTTTTAGGATATTTGCCTCATGAGCATGCCAGTCCTTGCAGTCCATATTGCAGTCTGCACCGCAAACACTACGCCATGGATCGCTGCCCGTGTTGCTGGATTCAAATTCAGGTACTCTTGCTTGGCCCACTGATATGCGCGCTGAGCTCGCAACATCATACTGTCTTTTGTGTGCACCAGAAATGAAAGCTCGTGCTGGATGGTTACCGGCTCACCAGGCAGGTCATGCAGCTCGAGCTGCAGCTCCAGCGTGACTTGCCGAGTGTCTGGCCACTTCGTATTTGTTACCAGCAGCGCCGACTGACATGTTGCAGGGGCCCACGTGCCCACAAATGTCATTCCGTTGGGCAGCCTTGCGGTGGCGTCAACGGGTGCAGGGAGCAGCTCGAGTGGCAGCGGCCAACCATCGGTGGTATGGAGCACTGCGCCTGCCAGTGTCTTCACAGGGTTGGCTAGCTGGGCGCTCTCTCGAAAAATTGTAATCTCCACCTGGTAATGGCATATTGGCACCAGGTTGAACACCGGGCCAACACGCTCGTGCTCGCTCAGAATGCACGACTGCTGCTTTGGGGAGATCTCCGTCAGCTGAACCTCCACCATAAGGCTACCTGCCTGCATCTCCGCCACGCCCACCGCCACCAGCCTTGCCGTCTTCTCTGCCACATCAGTGAGTCGGTGCACATCTCTCGCCAGCTCCAAGCTCGAATTCGACATTTTGGTGGTATCATCCATACGCTTGAAGAAGCTGCTGCTGAGCACCTTTTCCGCAGACCAGCGCTCACTCGGCTCTTTCACGAGTAGCTTATATCGGATTAGCCGTGCCGCCCCTGCTTCGCACACTGCCAACCCCTTCAGCACTAACTCCTCAGGCATCAACAGTTGCTTCACCACTTCCTCATCAGTTGCGTTCTCCTCAAATAGCCGCCGCCCAGTGTACAGCTCGTACATGATTACACCAACACTCCACATATCCACTGCCGGCTCCCGTGTCGCCTTTCTGTGACCCTTTCGTGCCGCATGCACCAGCTCCGGTGGCGCATATCGTAACGTGTACTCCAGTTGTGCCTCCTCTCCTATCGGATTTGCCGTCGCCAAGTCTATCAGCTTCCACATATCTTCCACCTCAAACTTGACAAGGTTGGCGGGTTTGATGTCGCCATGAACTAGCTGTGCATCGTCGTGCAGGAACCGTAGTGCCATAAACACATCGTTCATAATATTCAGCTTGCGCACCGCATTCAGCTTGGGACGTCGCTGAAGAAACTCCTGCAGACTGTACATCCCGCGCTCAAGCACCAGGTGCCCGTGCGACAGCAGCGCCGCTTCGCCCTCTTTTTGTTCGGGACACAATGGGGGGGGCGGGTGCATATCCAGTATCTTAACAATGTAGGGTGATATACAGCGGCCGTAGTTAGCCTTCTCGGCGAGAAAGTCCACCGGGATGAGGAACAATTTGATTGCCACGCGGGTTCCGTTAAACGAGTCGACGGCAAAACATACAACCCCGGAGGCCCCCTGCCGCTGCCCGGCGTCACGCTCTATCTTGTAGCGCCCCCGCAGCGGCTCAAGCAGCCCCTGTAGTAGCTTCACCATCGCAGCCAGCTGTGCAGCGCGGTTTGGCTCTGACACTGCCTTCATCTCTATCAGCTCCCCCCGTGTGTGCGACCGCACCCGCATCATTGCACCCGATATCCCGAGTAGCTTCGTCACTTCGTATCCCTCGAGCCCTTCATCAGATTGATCTGATACTGTGTCACCAACTGTTGGGCCCTGCAGCCTACCAGGTGCGACAACATCTCCGCCCTCCACTCTATAATTGTCGGTGTTGTCCGATAGCTGGGCGACAACTGGGTGCGTGTCTCCATCGACCTTCCCCGAGTAACAAGGGTTGCAAAGGACCTCGCCTTCTGCAGCTCCGGAGAAGTGATCACTCGCGTGCTCTTTGTCCGCATCTGCTGGTGCATGCACAACCATCTGCATAGAGAAGGTGGGATTGCGAGTTCTGGGAGCGTCGTCACACGTATCTTGGCCACGCAGGAAGATCGGGAGGAGCGCTTTGAGGTTTTCGCCATCTCCGCAGACATGCCTGGTCGATGTACCCATCTGCCGGTGGTGGTAATAATAGTAATAACCCGCAATCGCCACAATCAATGCAACGCCGCCCAGCGCCCCGAGTACCACCGGCTGAGTCGAGGCCGAGCTCCCCCCTGCAGTATCGCCCTCGAATTCAGCACTTCTTGAGGCGTTGGGCAGCGGCGGCGGCGGAAGAAGTGGCGGTGATGGAGGTGGAGATGAAGATGGAGGAGATGGAGGTGGAGAACTTGGTGGAGGTGGGGGAGGGCTTGGTGGTGGTAATTTGGTGGGGGAGGGGACGGGGGTGGGGGTGATGTGGAGGCGGAGGAGAAGGGGGGAGGTGAAGCTGGACGGCGGGGGTGGCGGGAATGGTGAATGGTGAATGGGGAATGGGGGGAGGTGGTGGTGGGGGTGAAGGTGGGGAGGTGGTGGTGAAGGAGGGAGGTGGCGGCGGGAGGTGATGGGGGTGTAGGAGGATGGAGGGGTGGCGGCGGAGGTGGTGGAGATGGAGGCGCAGGCGGGTGGCGGAGGTGGTGGCGGTGGAGGAGGTGGGGGAGGGGGAGGGGGAGGTGTAGGGAGGAGGAGGAGGAGAGGCGGAGGGTGGTGGAGGAGGAGGTGGAGGGAGGTGGTGGGGGGCGGAGTTGGGGCAGGTGGGAGGGGAGGGGAGGAGGGGGAGGTGGAGTGGGGGGATAGGTGGAGGCAGTGGTTGGGGTGGGAGGAGGTGGAGGTGGGGGAGGAGGTGGAGAAAGAGGTGGGGAGGGCGATGGGAGGAGGCAAAGGCGGCGGGGGTGTGGAGGGGATGAAGGAGGTCGAGGGGTGGAGGAGGTGGTGGTGGAGGTGGAGGAGGGGAAGGTGCAAGCGGTGGTGGAGGAGGTATAGAAGTGAGTGAGATGGGGGTGATGGAGGAGGGGGTGATGGGGCGGAGGCAGAGATGGAGGAGATGGAGGTGGAGGACATGGTGGAGGTGACGAGCATGCAAATGAGGGAGGGGGTGGATATGGTGATATGGGCGGGAAGAATGATGAAGAGGGCGAAACTGCAGATAGGTCCACCGACAGACCTCTTCTCGTTACAACCATCTGAAGCGCTTTCTGTTCTACCGACCGCTCATCTACTGTTATCTACTCTAAGGTAAAACCCTCCTGCAGGGACAGCTCCAGAAGAAGGCGCAAGCACAGCACCAGGGAGGCGAGTCAGATGAGCAGCAAGCCGGAGAGGTGACCCCTACTAATGGGACAGTTCCAGAAGGAGGCGCAACCACAGCACCGGGGTGGCGAGTCAGATGAGCAGCAAGCCGGAGAGGTGTGCCCTACTTCTGGGACAGCTCCAGAAGGAGCGTGAGCACAGCACCGCGGAGGCGAGTCATATGAGCTGCAAGCCAAAGATGTGTGCCCTACACTTACTGCTGGGACAGCTCCAGAAGAAGGCGCAAGCACAACACCGGGGAGGCGAGTCAGATGGAAGCAAGCCGGAGAGGTGACCCCTACTGCTGGGACAGTTCC
>LGRX02033900.1:0-37481 GCA_001247695.2 Cymbomonas tetramitiformis | reverse complement strand
CTGAAAACCCTAATAGTCAACAGGAAGCCCTTATTGCCACTGCCCCGCCCACAGGCCAGCCAAGCAATGCCAAGACCCACCTGAAAGCCCTAATAGTCAACAGGCAACCCTTATTGCCACAGCCCAGCTCATAGTCAAACCAAGCAATGCTGAGATCCACATGAAAATCCTTAGAGGAGCACTGCCCAGCCTGTGAGCCCAACAGACATTCCCGAGATCCGCCTGAAAGCCCGAGGATCCAGCGCGCCACCGTGGCCTCCTAATGGAAGTCCTCCCCCCCCATAACCCCCTGGGATCTACCCTAAACCCTGAGCACTCGCCATCAGCCCTTCCAACGAGCACTGCCTGCGCCGAGATCCGCAGCCGCATCTGGTGTCACAGGCCCAATGCCGGCAGACACCCACGCGTGCCCGTATGACACATGCCCTGTCCACTAGAACAGAATTGATACCTAAACCCATGTAGGTCGCCCCCCTTGAGGTGTGGCCATGGCCTGCCCTGTGGCGCGTCTGCGATGAATGCACTGCGTGTCCGAGGTTCCTCCGCGGATCCGCGGAAACCCGGAGTGTGCAGATCTTCCTCATAGCCTCCATAGCCTTGGATCGTCCCCAGTGCGCTTGTGACCTCTGATCGTCCCCGGCGTGCTTGTGACTCTGGCTCACCTCTCCGTTCACTCGTCCCCTGCGTTTTCTGACTGGTGAGGAATGCATGGAGATGCAATTGGGATTGCAGGCGCCGGCATGCACAGCCTCGGAGACTCACGAGCGCCCTGAGGTATCGCCTGACTGGCAGCAGCCATGGACGGCCCTTTCCGCAAGCGCATCCGCCTCTGGAATCGATGCTGCTGAGCCCTTGAGGGTGGAGCAGGGGCCAATGGGGTCACATGGCACCCCTGCGGTGAACGACTGGTCAACACGTGCACGTGACACCGACATCGCCCTGGCATCTGCGCTTGAGCTCCAGCGAACAGGAGGGTGGGGGCGGGATGCCGGGGTCAACGTGGCGGAGGCCTGCGCGCCGACGCCCCCGCCGCCTCTGCCGCCCCCGCCATTCATGCCGCCCCAGCAGTTCATGCCGCCACCGCCGTTGCAGCCCACGTGGCAGGAATGGGGTCAGCTGGTGTTCCCGTGGCACTCCGGTACGAAGCAGCTGCAGCCTTGTGAGAAGCGGGCGGACCCGGCTCGGCGCTCCACCGCGGAGGGGCCGCGCAAGCCAGTTGGTCGCCACGTGGAGGCGGACTGGGGGAGAGCGCCGATCGATCGGCAGCTGGAGTGGGACGCGCCAGGCGATGCGGTGCTGGCTGGCAGGTGGCCATGGGAGCAGGACAGCGTAGAGGTGGGTGCAGCGGCGGAGGAGGAGACGGCGCTGGTTGGGCGGGCACGGGCCCCGCAAGCGAGGCAGTGTGGGCGGGCGCCGGGAGCGCGGGGGAAGGGGCCCCTAGGGGAGCAGCACCACGCACGTTTCTGGCGCACGCGGCGGCACCGGGCAGCAGACTGCGCGCTGGAACGCTTAGGATCCGCTGACCTGGCAGGGGGAGGTGAGATGCTTGCGGGGGCGTGGGCCCCGAGAGCATCTCCTAGGCAGGGCGAGCTTCCACCGCGTCATACCTTTCGGCTGCCCACGGTGTGGCATCCTCCCCTTGCGCTGCGAGGCTCTCGAGAGCCCTCCCCCCTCGTGCAACCCTCGCCCTCCCCTTGCGCTGCGAGGCTCTCGAGAGCACTCCCCCCTCGTGCAACCCTCGCCCTCCCCTTGCGCTGCGAGGCTCTCGAGAGCACTCCCCCCTCGTGCAACCCTCGCCCTCCCCTTGCGCTGCGAGGCTCTCGAGAGCACTCCCCCCTCGTGCAACCCTCGCCCTCCCCTTGCGCTGCGAGGCTCTCGAGAGCCCTCCCCCCTCGTGCAACCCTCGCCCTCCCCTTGAATCTCATTCACGATTGAGACCCCCTAACATCCCCACTCTCTTCACTCGTAGCGCCTGACAGCTGTGCACCTTTAGAGGATCGCCCCGCTACCCCTTCCGAGCCACTTGAGAGCCACCCTGTGGTGGGTTTCCACTTGTCCCCTACTCGTGACGGTCACCCGCATTTGTAGAAAATGTGTTTTCCGCGGTGGCCATTGCGTCACCAGCCGTGTGACAAGACCTCGGCGACACCCGGACCTGGTCAAGCACGCTGCTCATGCCGCCACTGTGGTGTCAATGTGAGGGAAGGAGGAAAGGCGCGCACATAGCTTGAGGCGTGCGAGGTGGACACTGGGGCCAGGGCTCCGCCTTCACGGATGCTGTGGTTGCGGGAGCCCAAGCCCGAAGAGGTAAATGCCCCACCAGGGAAGGTGACGCGATGTCACCAGTGGGCACACTGCTGATGGCGATCAAGGCCAGCTACCGGCAGTGTTGATAGATGCATGCGGTGAGGTGGGGTAATGGGGCATGCGATGGATCGAGGCGAGGTAAGCTTGGGGTAAGTTCGAGATAAGTTGAGGTATGGTGGGATGAAGTGGGGTAAAAGCAGGGTAAGGTTGGGTTAAGTTGAGGTATGGTGGGATGAAGTGGGGTAAGAGCAGGGCAAGAGGACATGCACCAGGAAACAGTGGGGGATCAAGTTGGGGAAAACTCGAACAGGAGTGGCAGGGGATGACGTGACCAGCGGGGTGGATGGTGACATCAGGCTCTGGGGACAAAAACGACGGACATGGGGCGAGGGGGTATGAACCGCGAGACGGCGGACTGCGTAAGTGGCAAGCCGGGTACGACCAGCGCGCACGGCATTAATAAGATGAGTAGTGTGGGTCGCCCTGACTTTGACACCATCAACGCATGCGCTCAACCAGTCTAAGAGTTACGGGACAAGCAAAGCCAGGAGAGCTAAGAATGAACGTTTTGGGTGCGGTCGGTGACAGAGAGCGAGGCGCCTCGTCCCAAGATGTTGGCTCCGCCATCAACTCGGCAGCCCCGCGCTCTACTGCCCCAGGAGCGATGACCCCAGAGGCAGCGAATGCAGACGATGCCTTGCGCGGGTTGGGGGCAGCCATGTGTGGTGATAGGGAGGTGTACGAGGGGGAAGTGCGGCGCCTGGAGGAGCTGCGTGTGAAGCCGCTGCTGGCCCACGTGGCGCGGCTGCTGCCCACCGGGGCGTGCGCGCTAGAGCTCGGCGCGCTCACTGCGTTCTCGGCTGTGCGCCTGGCACGCCACCTCACCGGAGGCATCGTCTACACCGCCGATCGTGACCCCTCCTGGGTTGACTATCTCAAGTGCGTCGCTCATTCTCCTCCCCCCGAAAACCTCCCACATTCCTCCCTTCCTCTCCCCCTGCGGTCTGCCTGTTGCCTTGCGGGAAGCGCCGCAGCTGCATCGCACTCCACACTTCCCGCGCCCCCCCCTCAAGACCCGCCCATGCCAGCAACATCTGCCCAAAATGGAGCATTCGGGGATGGGCATACTCCGGAGCCTTGCAGCTAATGGCATTACGTTCTTGCCACCCTCCTGAGACGCCGCCCTTGATAGCCGCAGCAAATGCTGCCCCTTCGAGGGTGTGGCCATATGTTGGGCGAGAGGGCTCATGAAGGCAGGAGTTGGGAATGCTGGGGGCTAACTGAGGTGGCATGCATGGGGGCAACACGCTCCTCGCCTCTTTAAGCCAAAGATTGACAATTCCGGCAGAAATCTGAAAGCGCATTCCAAAGCACTGTTCTTGGAAGCCATGCCTCGCCGGCGGCACTCTGCAGTCGGCGGCGCCATGACTTGTTGGGACACAGTGTACAACGCGCTCAGGCGGATGGGCTACACAGCGTGTGACGCACTGAGACAGTTTGTGACGCACTTAGACGGCTGCCTCAAGGTTCAATGGTGTCTGTTGCAGCTAGTGACGCCTGCCGCGGGGAGGTTTGCGAGTTCGAGTATGGCAGGTCGAGGGCAGCGGCGGAGGGGCTGCCGAACTTGCGTGCGATGTGCTGCGGCGTGCAAGAGGCCGCAGCCCGGCTCGATCACTGCATCAGCCTCGTGATTCTTACCATGGAGGTGCGTCACTGCTTGAGCGGCGAACGCAGCCGGCTCGAGGAGCAGCGGGCGCGGCCGGCTGTGCCCGCAAGCAACGCCGGCGCGAGCTTCCGTCAAGCGCAGGAATGGGATGCACATGTGTGACGTATCGCCGGCTCGACCAATGGCAGTCGTTCCCAAGAGCCCAAAAATTAGTGGGCAGTGGCATGCGCAGCCGGGAGAGTGTTTCTGATTGGATAGAGGGCATGCGCAGCCGGGAGAGTGTTTCTGATTGGATAGAGGGCATGCGCAGCCGGGAGAGTGTTTCTGATTGGATAGAGGGCATGCGCAGCCGGAAGAGTGTTTCTGATTGGATAGAGGGAATGCGCAGCCGGGAGAGTGTTTCTGATTGGATAGAGGGCACAAACCGCCCAGGAGAACGCGTCTGATTGGATAGAGGGCGCGCGCAGCCCGGGGGAACACTTCTGATTGGATAGTTGGATAGAGGGCACGCGCAGCCCGAGTGAACACTTCTGATTCGATAGTTGGATAAAGTGCATGCAAAGCCCGGGAGAACACTTCTGATTCGATAGTTGGATAAAGTGCATGAACATGCAAAGCCCGGAGAACACTTCTGATTGGATAGTTTGATAGAAGACACGCGCAGCCCGGGAGAACACTTCTGATTGGATAGAGAAGCGCACGCAGCCCGGGAGAAGACTTCTGATTGGATAGTTGGATAGAGGACGCACGCAGCCCGGGAGAACACTTCTGATTGGATAGAGGGCACGCGCAGCCCCGGAGAACACTTTTGATTGGATAAACGGCGCGCGCAGCCCGGGAGAGCGTTTTTGTTTGGAAAGAGGGCGCGAGGGCGGCGGCAAAGACCTTATGTCTTTGGGCAAAGACCTTACTTCTTTCCTGGTTTTTCTCCGGATGAGGGAGGCGAGCGGGAGGGCATCAGGTGGAGAGCCCATCCTCGGGGTGTGTGCGGCGTCAGCTCCTGGAGGACATCCGGCAGTGCCTCTGTCCAGGGCCCGCCTACATCGCTATCTTCGAGCAGGGCGGGGTTGAAGCCGAGCAGGTGACTTCCGTTGGCTGTTTATCCCAACCTTCGATGGCCTGTGACCATTCATTGGCCAGACCCAGCTTCCCTGTCACCCAGCCCTCAACCTGACGACCCAATTCGACCTCACCTCACCGTCTGTATGTTCCCATTTGCTGGATCAACTTGTTCAAGATGCACTGCACTCGCCACCTCGCACAGCACATGATCCTATAGGCTTGATGCTCTCAGTACGGCCCTGACCGCCTCGCCACCTTGCCTTGCAGATGCTCGCTGTGGCAGTGGACGCTGGGTACAAGAGGCACAAGCTACGCGCAGGTCCATACTCATCCTCATCAGCCACCTGCACATACGTGGATCCATGTTGATCTCCTTGTGCGCTCTTTTTGTTAAACGCATTTGACCAGCGCGTTGGTCTTTTGCAACAGCTTGTTTAACCCACTGTGCATCCGAGTCGCATTATCCACAGTGCTTGAGCAGATGGGGTTGGTGGTCAAACAGATTTGATGCATCCGAATCTGGTGTTTGTATCAACATGAAGGGCGCTGTATGAGCTAGTGGTGTCCGTGTTGCTTTTGCCAAATGCCAAAAGTAGTACGTGCATGTCTGTCAACTCCGATTTTCAAAGAGTTTAGTGTTTCAAAGGGTGCCCTTGCTTTGGCCGTCCTATTTGATAGTAGTAGTGGAAGCTAAGGCCGATGGCAAATCGCTCACAAATTGCGTTGAAGCCTTCGATTTACGGCATGCTGGGCGAGTAGGTAACACAGCCTAATTTATAGATTTTAGCTGTCCGATAAGCCGCGGTATTGGTTGTAAAGAAATCGATGAAAAGCAAATTGCAGATATACAAGCATGCTGGTAAATTTTAATTTGTTGTGCATTCACTGGGTTGCCGGTACGGAAAATTAAGAAGTGCTGATTCAATGCTTGCGGGTTAAGGTGCAACTAAGAATGCACGAGTTTGCACACAAGTTATGAACGGGGCTATCGGGTGCCTTATTAGTGTTTGGCACACGTGGTAAGTGCGTTGTGGAAAAAAACGAAGGTGGTTTTCAAATGCATACAAGGTATGAACGCGAGCTAAGAGTGCACCTTAATATATCAGACCAGAAATCTAGATGCGCACAGAAGATGGCATAAATGTATGTTTGCTGTATTACATTCAGTTAGAGGCTTACTAAAAGGACATCCAATTTAACATACCATTAAGTCGTAAAGTGACTACTGCAGATTTATCAAGAATGGCGCGAGGTTCGGATTGCTCGTTTCGTAAAGCTGGAATGATCACGTGGAATAGATTGACAGAAACCTTAAAGGTACGGTTCAGTGCAACACCTGCATCAGTTCGTTAATTGTATAGTGTGTTGGAAGGTGCATATGTGTTTACTGTTGACTATTTTTCACATACATCGAAGGAGCCGCCTCTCTCAATCTCAACGCATGATTCGAATAGAACAATGAACGGTACTGGGCGATCTACTCGGTCCAGCTATTTTAAGCAGGCAATAAGCAGTTGCTTTTGTCATCTGAGACTATGGGAGAACAAGCGTGTATAGCAGTGTGGTGGAAGGGGGCGCATGCAATAAGACATATGGAATGCGTGTATATTTCCACCAGACTACTTCCTAAAATAGCGTCATATCTGGTACAAACTGACTTACTTATCACGAACCATACACATGTGGCCTACTGATAGCATATACTTCGAGATTGACGCATGTTCAGGTATGACGATGAACTTGTGCGCATCCATCAGGGATGTATGTTATATGCTCACGGGAAAAGAATTCCTCGACAATTAAATGTTAATGTATATGACGACAACTTCCGGGACTCAAATAGGCTAGGTATTATCATGGGTTGTAGAAAATCCGATGGTTCAATTTTCATCAATACGGCGGTTATTTCTTTTGGGAAATGGCTACGGTATACAAAGAACCACTAGACCCCTAGAAAACTCCAACACATACGTACTATACTTCACGCGAACAGAAACTGCTTTTCTGAAGTGTGCGATCACTGTTAAGCCAGTGTTAACACCGATGAGGACGCATCATGCTTCAGATCGGGCGATACCCGCAGCGAACGACCACACGACCTTGCAAGACGTCATAATAGTAAACGTTACGAACCTCGTAGAAGTAGGTTTGCTGGCCGTTCGAAGGATGTATCGCTTGAACCGAGATAATTTTGGCTGGGATTCTAAGCCTATCTGAGTCGCGGAAGTGGTCATATATTGATACATGTCAGGTCAAGTAATGGAGTCATTGATTAGTTAGAAAATGCGTTCCATAGATTCTCAAAGCTACACGTTTCGACAAATCTCATTGGCATATCTCCAATGAACAAGGTATAACACCCCTCCACACCTCGAGTTACCACTCCACTAATAAGTCGCACCGGGAATGGAAACAGCGGGAACGGTAACCCATTTAGACAGGCTGAGCTAAATAAATCCAACTCAGACTGGCAAACTCACAGCTGCAAGTGCATTAAGTACTGGCCCATACCCACCCCTAGTGCAAGATCCCTGTCCCTGCTTGTTCACCTGTTATTCATCTTCGATCTCCTGCCAAAGTGCCCATGCTTTCGATCGGAATTGGCTTAAGGATGCTTCTTTTAAATCACAGACCCATATCATGGTTTAACTTTTAAATACAGAATCCACTGTCAAAACCCTAAGCCCACCAACAGTGGCAACTGCACTGATCTCAAAAGAAAGACTTGATCAGAAGGTCAGCGCAGATTATGATATATGCAGCAAACCCAGCTAGGGAAGCGGCCAGAGCAATATTGAAAAGGATCAATTGGGTGGAAAAGTCTTCACGTTCCTCCTCACTCATAACGCCAATCTCATCTCCAATAGCTCCATCCTGCAAGCAGCAATTTGCCATCCAGCTGCTTGATGCGTGCAGGTATTCCGGCAGTGCAAAAGCGAGGGTTCTACTCATCCAGCCCGCAGTTCATATCAGCACAGTTGATATCAAGAACAGTGCCATGTGCTTCTAAGGCATTCCGTATGTTGCCAGGGAGCACAAGGTAGTATTCTCAAGTCGCTGGTGTTATAAGCATAAATAAAACAGTATATGGTGAGCTCGATCTTGCTCCATGGTTGGAAGGACATCTGCTCTGTGGCATGTGATCAATCACGCCCCACGGGCTCCACCGGATTCCTGCATGGATCGATCTTTTAAAGTGAAAGGGCCGCGGAAAGCGACAACTGGGGCACCGCACCTTGAGGCTCTCCAGAATGAACAGCTTTAAGACCCGGAACGTCCACAGTGCCGTCGAGCAGCGCTGCGGGCGCAATGCCATGCAATAGTCGAATAGCGCCCATGCACGCTCCTGAAACCCAATCGATGCTCATCTCAACCTTTGCACTACTTGCCACAGAGCTATTCATGTCCATTCGCGAGAACCGACATTTCCATGGACTTCTTTACATGGAATGGGCGGAGTCACAGCTGAAGTAACATAATACACCGCCGTAACCCCGGCCTTTCCCGCCTCACGCCAGGTGGACACATAGTCCTCTACAGGCATCGACCCAACCACATGCGCTGCGGAGTGGCAGGAAACAAGGCACGGCCGGCCTATGTTAGCAGGCAGCATCCCGTTATGACTGAAACGGCCGATCATGGAAGTCGAGAGGGCAGATGCACTGACAGAGAGGGGAAGCAGGTTCTTATGAGGACGGATGCACAGGCGCATACAGGTTGGGTACATCCTGGTGGACAGCATCGGCCCATGATGTTTGCAGTTCCCCGGCAAGAAAGGACGGGTATGCGGCACTGGCAGCACAGGCACAATCTGACAGCACAGGCACAATCTGGCAGCACAGGCACAATCTGGCAGCACAGGCACAATCTGGCAGCACACAATCTGGCAGCAGGCACAATCTGGCAGCACAGGCACAATCTGGCAGCGCAGGCACAATCTGACAGCGCATCTGGCAGCAGGCACAATCTGGCAGCACAGGCACAATCTGGCAGCACAGGCACAATCTGGCAGCACAGGCACAATCTGCAGCAGCACAGGCACAATCTGGCAGCACAGGCACAGCAGCACAGGCACATCTGGCAGCACAGGCACAATCTGGCAAAGCACAGGGCAAGCAGCACAGGCAATAATCTGACAGCCCAGGCAATAACTGACAGCACAGGCACAATCTGGCAGCACAGGCACAATCTGGCAGCACAGGCACAATCTGGCAGCACAGGCATAATCTGGCAGCACAGACACAATCTGGCAGACAGGATCTGGCAGCACAGGCACAATCTGGCAGCACAGGCAATAATCTGGCAGCACAGGCACAATCTGGCAGCACAGGCAATAATCTGGCAGCACAGGCACATGTGGCAGCACAGGCAATAATCTGACAGCACAGGCACAATCTGACAGCACAGGCACAATCTGGCAGCACAGGCAATAATGCAGCACAGGCACAATCTGGCAGCACAGGCACAATCCGGCAGCACAGGCACATCCGCAGCACAGGGCAGCACAGGATCCGGCAGCACATCCGGCAGCACAGGCATCCGGCAGCACAGGCACAATCGGCAGCACAGGCAATAATCCAGCACAGGCAATAATCCAGCACAGGCACAATCTGGCAGCACAGGCACAATCTGACAGCACAGGCACAATCTGGCAGCACAGGCACAATCTGACAGCACAGGCACCTGGTGGAGCTCCAGGAAACTTTGTGCTAAGCTTGCATAAAGAGGCGATCGACGAGCGCAGGATCACACGGCAGCTGCTGCAAGTTCGGGCATGTGCAAGCCTTCAGCGGCAGCCAGCGGCAGCAAGGGGGCGGAAGCAAGGGCAATGCAACAAACCTGAGGCTCCCCCTCCGGCTCGAAGTCAAAGGTGTCGAGGTGCTGACAGAGACAGCCGTCATCATCCAGCAGCAACCGGGATGAGCCATATACACAGTAGTACCGTACAGTGTCCTTCTCCTCAGCGCTGGCTTCAGCTGTAATAGGTCCTTCGATCTGGTTATTGCGCGAGCCTCCCTGCTTCCACGCCCGCTCCCCTGGCGCGTCATGGGCAGGCCACGTGGCGGCCCTATGCATGCGCACACGCTCCTCAAACATATCAGGAACTACGACAGGGGAGATATCAATCGCCAGATCGCCCTCACACAACGCTTACAGTATACGGCAGACAAGGAAACTTTATCGGAGCTGCTCAGAAAGCTGTTGAAGACACAAGCCTTCTCTCATCGCAAGTGCGTATGCATAACTCCCCAGTGGTATGATCACCCAGTCGAGCCCTTGGCCAAACCTTGAGTGCATGCGTGGCAAGCTGCGCAGCCCCTCTCGCGAGAGCCACGTGGCAAGCTGCGCAGCCCCTCTCGCGAGAGCCACGTGGCAAGCTGCGCAGCCCCTCTCGTGACAGCCACGTGGCAAGCTGCACAGCCCCTCTCGTGACAGCCACGTGGCAAGCTGCGCAGCCCCTCTTGTGAGAGCCACGTGGCAAGCTGCGCAGCCTCTCTCGCGAGAGCCACGTGGCAAGCTGCGCAGCCCCTCTCGAGAGAGCCACGTGGCAAGCTGCGCAGCCCCTCTCGTGACAGCCACGTGGCAAGCTGCGCAGCCCCTCTCGTGACAGCCGCGAGGGTGCTGCAGAGCCCCGGGAACAATGACGCCAGAGAGGTCGGTTTGAACGGGGGCGTACCGCCGACTGGTGGAGGTTGGCGTGCTGTTTGCGCAGTAATTTGCGAAGGAGCTGCATTCGCCAATGAGCTTTCCAGCGGACCACGATGATGCCCGGCTCGGGCTGCAGAATGTTCTGCAGCTTGACTTCTAAACCTGGCGACCCGACCACAGGTGCAAGCTGGATGCATGACGAGGCCACCGGGAAGATGCTAGGAGTTTGCTGAGAACGCCGCAAGTGCAGGACCGCATCCACCTGGTTGCCACGTCGAGGCGTTTTGAGCACCAGGGCAGAAGGTGAGCCAATAGCGACGGAGAGCAACAGGGCAGAAGGTGAGCCAATAGCGACGGAGAGCAACAGGGCAGAAGGTGAGCCAATAGCGACGGAGAGCAACAGGAGGTTCGCCCCCAGTAAGCACCACCACTATACAGGCTGAGGGGGATTTGTTTCAGGAGCGGGTTTCAAGGAGCCAAGCGCAATATCACAGAGCAAGAGGGGCAGCGGTTATCGCAGGAGGAGGTTCCGGGACGGTGCTCGTAATATCACCAAAGCGCGAAGGGGTCCCAACTTGGTTGGTTGCAGTCAAGAGTAGCGAGGAGCTGCGCGCAGTATCACAGGGCAGGCAGGTTCGAAGCGCGGGAAAGTACCAGGGAGGCGCTGGGGGAGCGCGGAAGCCCAGTGCGTCATGTCTTCCAGGTAGTCGTCTCGACCGTCCAAGATGACCAAGGCACTCGAAAACTTGACACCCGCGGACACCACGCTCCTGCAGTGGCAGCCTCGGCGCTGCGTTAGTCCGCGGAGCCGCGCCGGATCGAAGCCCCTCGTGCGTCCGGCAGTGAAGCGAACCGTGAGCCGGCGGTACGTTGAAGCAGTTCCCGGATGGCTGAGGCCAGTGAGAGAATTGGCCAGCACACAAAAAGAGAAAGTTACCGGAGTGCCCGCGTGTGGAGGTGATATGCACTCGATCTGAGGCTAGCTGGGAGAGTTAGTATACCCGGGGACCTCGCGGTATTCGGGAGGCGAGGGGATAAGAGAGCGTCCCAAACCAGCTCGCCAGGTCCAAAGCGCAAACCAAAATAGCGGTTTGACCTAGCACGTTGTATTGTGTGGAACCAGGTGCTGTTGTGGGGTGCGGAACCAGGTGGTGCAGCCGACGGGCACAACTGTACTCGTCAAGGTCACGCACAGTTCTTTTCGCCCCAGTTCCATGCCGTTAGATGGAGCTATCTGACGGCTATGCCATTATTTTTCTAAACAGGGCGAGATAACCGGGTGAGATCTTGACGCGTACGGCACACCTGCTCACTTAGAGTTGGTGAGAAGTCGGAAGCTGCGCACCTCTCAGTGACGAGTGGGAGCGTTTTACTAATCAGCTCCTGCGTGTTCAGCGCAATCTGCCCCCTAGGAAGGCCGGGCTGCACGAACAGACGCGGCACAATTGGATTAATGCGGTGCGGTGAGTTTCTTTCTGACATGACTGTGAGCGAACTGGATATGCGGGTTGCCCCTTCACCAGGAGATCACCCGCGAACCGACTCTCCGAGCGTGCAAACAAAAAGCCCTTCACTACGAGCACACATATCATATGCGAGTCTACTTGAAAGAGCGCCTTATATCATTGACAGCAGCAGGAAGTCTACCTACCTGTGCGTTCCCTGCTGCGTTTATCTCGTCCGAGTTCAAGACACAGAAAGGTGGATTTCCTGGAGCTGTGCGACGGCTGCTTTTAAGTGCGGTATGATTATCGCATGTGTGTCTGGTGTGGTGTCTCGGAAGTTTTGCGGAGCCTCGGTGTGTGTTCCGTGATGATAGCTTGGGGTGAGACGTTGGCACCAGCGGTCCTCCCAATTTTGCGGTAATCTTAACAGCACCGGAAGGCTTTCTTACAAAGGACTTCGGGCAGGTGTGACCTTGCATCCCTCTGAGATTTAGTATTCCAGCAGATGACTTTCGGTGTCGTCTTCGGTCTAAAACTCTCAATGTTTGCAGTCCCTCATGCATCACACCGCAAGAAAGCAAGCGCTTAGACACAGAGGCAGGCACACACGCACATATAGAGATAGCTTATGCGTGCATTAATGGGTGTTTGCGTCTGTCGCCTTGTCGAGTGCGTTGAGAAGGTCACTTTGTAGGCGTTCAAAGATAGAAAAAGGTTGCCAAAAAATATCTTGTTTCCAGCGAAGCGCAGGTGAAGCTTTCCATGTTCGAATAACAACCGAACGGAAGGACCTCCTCCCTCCGCTCGTCCCTCCTCGTCCTGGCAGCTGGCACACGCCCCGTCTTCTCATCCGATGGATGGGACTCTTGCGTTGGGTCGGACTGCCTGTGTTTCCGATTCGTGAAGAACCCTCATCCTCAGTCAAGTCTGAAAGTGTGAACCAATGGCAGCTAAGGTGGGCCTTTTAGAACCAACCACAATCATGAATCGAATGACAAATGGAGTGATTTGTCACTTTTAATTATATATTAATATATAATTCTACCTCTCCCGCCTTTAATTTATATATGATGCCTGACACAGGGTGTTTCAAAGTCGAAAGTGTAGAGGTAGGAATTAAATTCCATTTACCTTACGTGACTTGTATATATATAGACGTTAAGGCGTATCTAGACTACATCAAGCAAGTTAAGCTGATACAGAGTATGGGCCAGCTTAAGCCGATATACAGACTATAGGCTCATACGATAGACACGAGAGACCACCGTTGCCACAAGTAAGCGCACAAAGATTTCCAGTACGATATATCTTGTTTTAGGCAGTCTTAGCAGGAAATTGCGGTAGAATTATTCTTCAAATAACTGAGAGGGTACCTGTTGGTCGCATCCGAAGTCTTTGTTGTGTAGCTGGATAAAGAGAGCGCAATCTACGCCGCCAAAGCTCAGTTTACGGGGACAGTATACTCCTGATATAACTTTTCTCACTTTTGGCATCTTCTGAAAGGCTGTCGTCAAAGCATTCTTGAAACGCTTGGAGAGGTTTTCCATCTTTCATCCGAAGTATTTCGTTTAGTCGTTTGCAGGATATGGCGCGTACGTTCTTAGCAGTTTTGTTTCTATTCGTTGAGACTGCAGTGCACGTTTTGGCGGATCAGGAGCAAGCGTATGTTGAACAAAACTTTCGGATGATTGACGCGGTCAACGACCCGCATTACTCGAGTGTCACGGCAGCCAAGAATGGTTTCCGAGTCTTGACGAACCCTCCTGAACGGGGAATAACAGAAACCCTTACGGTGACTTACAGTGATGGGCTCTACGTCGCTGGTGAGAAAGTGGTTACTGAAAGTGAGCATCGCAAGGTCGTTGGTGAGTTGGAGACACGATATCAGGGTGTTGTGAGTGAACTCCGAGCAGACTTGGACGAGACGAAGCTCGAGGTGTTAGCGTTAGGTCAAGCATTGCGGGAGGTTTCTCCTGCAAACACCAGTTTGATACTTCAGCCACCTACCTGTGAAGAACCTGGTGGGGATAAGTTGCACTTCAATGGGACACAATGGGTGTGTGTTTGTAAAGATGGGTTTACTGGTGAGTTCTGTGTCGATACTCTCTCTTCGATTGTTACACCTAGTTTGGGCACCCCTACCTATGATAGCTCGAAATATTATGCAGTCTATGCCACCTACGCTGGGTATCAAACTTGGGTAACTGAGTACATTGGAACGCACAACGAAACCGATATCGGGGGTGCTTACTCCACACCGTTTCGAAATAAAGGTGCACCACACACTGTCAAAATCTGTAGCGAGTTTAACTGCACTGAAGACTTTTCCCCTAAGTCAGGAGTCACGTTTGAAACTCCTTCGTGCTCAACCCCTCAACCATATAACGGTTGTAACTCGCTTTCTCTAGAACTTCAGCCCGTGCACGGGTCACCAGATCCATTATACCTTGTCTTCGGCCGCGTGGGTGCTGGTGTGTGCATCAATGCACGTACTCATGGCTCTCCACATAGTTTTACTTGTGATGGGGATCAGGGTCAAGCTTGCCAACAGCAAGGTTTACTGGATGCTTTCGCGGGAGAGTGTTTGCAAACGGATTCCTGTACACAATCAGGAGAGAACCGAAAAAGCATATTCATATATGGTGGTTTTGATTCTCCACAGTATAGCTGTTTGGGGCATCCTCGTGAGCTTGCCCTTGTAACGGTGTACTTCAAATATGAAGCTTAAATGAAGCCTTTTAGATTCAAGGACTCGATGTATCCACTTTTCGAGTTGTGGATCGATGTGCAATGATATCGGTATTAAATAGAGAAGTATATTTTATTTTTCTAAAAGTTTTTACAATGATATGTGACACTATAATTAATTCAACAATTGAGTTTAGCATCGTGTATATAATGTTTTTGCATATTTTCAAAGAATCATTCAACATTTGATTGGGCAATACACAAATCCTGTGCATATTTTTCACAAACAAGTTTGTTATGTGTGTCAAATGAAAATAATGCTAGAATAATTTTCGTCATTGAAGGTAAAAGCATATGTATTCTATTGAACAAAACCTGTGTCGCATTATACGCCCCCCCCTCCGGGCGTAAATTACGCGTAAATTACGCGTAAATTACGTATTCCGGGCCTTGTGAGTTTTACGCGTAACACGCCATAGGAATCTCACCCACGGAGCATTGAACCGCATGCCCAGCACGAAGCAAAGGCAAAATAGGCAATCGTGCTTTGATCGATGACGTAATAACCACTTTTATGGTTGAATTATAGCAACTATCCTAGATATGGTCAAATTTCCGCTTCAACGAGGCGCGAAGGCACGGTGCCCCTCCCACAATCACTCCTATACAAGGGGGGTACTGCCACCCCGGGGGGACGGTCCCTACAGTTATGGTTAATTCCAAAATTCGAACGAAAACTGTCGAGTCAGTGAGCATTGAAATTCGTGACATGTTGTTGGTCGCTGACTGCAAAGCAAGATGGGAACCGTCATAATCAAAATTGATGCAAGGCTGGCCAGTTCGTTGGCTTGCCATGTAGATATCGATGACAGTATCGGTGACACTAACATCGATGACAACCTAAGAAACGGCACACCTACCCGGTGGAAATCCCAAGAAAAAAGTATAGATATGGTCAAATTTCCGCTTCAACGAGGCGCGAAGGCACGCGTGCCCCTCGCACAATCACTCCTATACAAGGGGGGTACTGCTGCTGGAAACAGCAGCTCAGGCAGTGGGGACCCGTTGCCGACGGTGAAACAACGGATCACTAAACTCGGATATAAGAACAATATATACCCGAGATGAGTGACACAGGCTGACCACCGAAGATGACATACAGGAATGACACTAGACTGTACGAACTAGTCGTAGTGTCAATTCCAGCACGCCACCTCATCTGAGGTGGACCAGCTAGTGACACTCACCACCCTAGCTACTAGAGTTTACAGATAAATGTCAGGATGTTAACTCTAGTTAGCTAGTCAAGTCACAAGTGGCGTGATGAAAGTACAGACTAGCAAAATAAATACTTGCTAAGCCTAGGAAATTGCTAGGACCATTCTGGTTTGCTAAAATTAATACTTTGCCAGCTAGTGGTGGGTGCTCCCCACAGAACTCGCCTGTCGGCATGTGATGGAAGAATCATAAAACAAATTTTGCCTGTCGGTTTAACTCGAATACAGTGTGAACTGGAATAGGTCTGCTGCCATAAAATGTTCGTCTCATTCGTTCAAGCTGCCCGCAAGTGGTCAAAATGAATAACAGGATTCTAGCTTCCAAAACTACAGCAAGTGGTGGAGAAATGAAACAGAGAGCACCGCCTGTCTGTTTAAAGAAAATTAATAGTAGTCATCATCAGAATCGTAACTAGCATCATCCTCACAATAAGAATCTTCATCATAAAATTCTGCACCACCAGTTCCAACGGAATCGTGGGCTCCTGCCTCCCAGGCAGCCCACTCCTCTGCGGTGTAGACATCCTCATCGTCCACAATAGGCTCACCCTCAAAAGAAACTGTGCCCACATGAAACTCACTCTGCGGTAAAAATTCCTCCCCAAGTGGGGGCTCCAAAACTCCGCCATAAGATCCTCCCTGAAAACCTGTGTCCAGAGAATAATCTTGTTCCAATCGTTCGGTCGAAAAATGCGGAGCGGCCAAGTGGCCATAGTGCTCCTCCTCTTCCTCACAACTGCCATCGGAATCGTCGAAATACCCAAGTGGGTACTCCGATTCATCCTCGTCTTCACTACTCAAATACACTTCATAATCTCGAACAACCCCAGAGCCCATATAGGGAGGTATAATGGGAGGTGCATGGATATAGTGAACTTCCGCGCGGACAGGAGGGGCCTGCCGCACGCTGTCGCTCGCCCTAGTGGCACTAGGGGAGGGTCTAGTGGTTGAAACTTGAGTAGAAACTGATCTTGCCGCCAAAAGAGCCGGCGATTCCCCCACTCCTACTTCGCAAAATCTTCCGCTCGAAATTCCAGAAACAGCGGTCTCGGCCGAGACACCACCAACTTGTGGCTCACTAGCCACCAAGATGTACAAAACTATCGGAGAATTTTCGGTCGAAACTGCCGAAATCTGAGCCGCCTCACGGAAATGCGAAATAGCTAAATGCATGGAAGGAGCATAAAGAGGTGAGCTGTGATCTCTTGAGAGTTGAGACTCTCGCAAAACCAGTGTCGATAGATGCCAAAAGAGCTAGGAGCTCTTCACTCTCCAAAATCTGCGATGAAGTCATAATCGAATAAAGAAGCGAATACAAATCCAAACAAAGATCGCAAACGAAAAAAATCGTCGGAGAGCACCACCTCGTCGTAATCACCCAAAGCCGTAAGCAGCCGCCTCCAGAAAATACGTAGAATCTGTCCAAAAGCGTCCCACAAGGCGTGGAGACGCTTAACCGAAAGATAGGGCGGAAATAAAATAAAATTCTACGCTAAAATTCAGTTCACGCAAGCGTGAGAAGGACCATAACCTGCTGGAAACAGCAGCTCAGGCAGTGGGGACCCGCTGCCGACGGTGAAACAACGGATCACTAAACTCGGATATAAGAACAATATATACCCGAGATGAGTGACACAGGCTGACCACCGAAGATGACATACAGGAATGACACTAGACTGTACGAACTAGTCGTAGTGTCAATTCCAGCAACTGCCACCCCGGGGGGACGGTCCCTACAGTTATGGTTAATTCCAAAATTCGAACGAAAACTGTTGAGTCGGTGAGCATTGAAATTCGTGACATGCTGTTGGTCGCTGACTGCAAAGCAAGATGGGAACCGTCATAATCAAAATTGATGCAAGGCTGGCCAGTTCGTTGGCCTGCCATGTAGATATCGACGACAGTATCGGTGACACTAACATCGATGACAACCTAAGAAACGGCACACCTACCCGGTGGAAATCCCAAGAAAAAAGTACAGATATGGTCAAATTTCCGCTTCAAGGCGCGAAGGCACGGTGCCCCTCCCACAATCACTCCTATACAAGGGGGGTACTGCCACCCCGGGGGGACGGTCCCTACAGTTATGGTTAATTCCAAAATTCGAACGAAAACTGTTGAGTCGGTGAGCATTGAAATTCGTGACATGTTGTTGGTCGCTGACTGCAAAGCAAGATGGGAACCGTCATAATCAAAATTGATGCAAGGCTGGCCAGTTCGTTGGCCTGCCATGTAGATATCGACGACAGTATCGGTGACACTAACATTGATGACAACCTAAGAAACGGCACACCTACCCGGTGGAAATCCCAAGAAAAAAGTACAGATATGGTCAAATTTCCATATATAGGCCCTTTTGCCTATTGGGTCTTGAAAAAAAAAACGCTAAGGTAGACAATGGGGGCGTCTTGCCCGTGCTTAGCATGAAGCATGTACCATCGATCCATCGTACTTGTACAAGGAACCTCAACCTGCCGTTGAGTAAATACAATTCGACGGTTAGGATCATCTCGAGATGTTAACGAGGTTGCGCGGTGAGGGGAGCAGGGGACTGGTAACTTCTAAAAAGCGACCCGCGCCGGACGGGAGCGGGGAGGGAACACGCGACCGGACGGCATCCGGCAGCTCGAAATGGCGATGGCGCTGGCGAAACGAGTCCACCGAGAGGTCGAGAGGTCGTTGGCGTGAGGGCCCCTGCGACTCATTGGAAGCCAATAGGAATGCGGAGGTAGCAATGACCACCACCAAATCTGATGGGTCTATACACCAAGCCTGTGGGGGTGGATGAAGGGGAGCACCATCATTTAATTTCGTCGCTCTGCCTCTCAAATAATCATAACAATTTTAGACTTAGCAAGCACCCTTGCTTGTGGAGTGCCCCGCTGGCGACAGGGGGGGCAGTGGTGCCCCCCCTCCCACCCCCCTCCCGCAATAAGTTTTTCAGGGGCAAAGTAGTGGATCTCCTGAAGGTCTATCTTACGCGTGTACGCGCGTGCGCGCGTATGCGTAATCACTGGGCGAGCGAAGCGAGCGGCCACGAGCGGCGCGTGAGCGCAACGCGAGTAAGGGCGGCAAAAATTTTGCGGCTTTTCGGCCAATTTGGCGTGTCGCTATGTGTTGAAAACGGAGTGCACGGCTATTTCCGAGGTGTTGGAGGGTACCACTAAACAACGGGCCTGAGGGGCAGATCAGCCTAAAGGGCTTGAAAAACTTATTTGCTCCACGTTAATACGATGCCTTTGATAGGAGACCGAAAATTTCTGCCCCTCGTCGCGTGCTGTCGCGATCGATTTTTTCAAGTGTAAATATTCGCATGTTGTCCATGGTATGAATATCAAATAATAAATATGTTAAATATTCTATCAAGGCCAACCGTTCTTTATATAAATATATGTACCGTCTCGCCTCTAGGCACAAACATTAACGACAAAGTAAGATGTGTGTTCGCTCCTACTTGAGTTCAACCATTATCCCCATCACTTCATGTTGGGACAATCAGCCGCACTTTGGATATCCGTGAACTTTGGATGGTTTGGCGCTTTGGCCACCTTGTGGCAATAAGGGCACAATTTGGGACCCCTCCTGTTCCTAGGTGCGGCAACAGAACCTTGGAGGGCCGGGAGCATCTGAGGCTGCAAAGGCTGCAAATTGGGCACCACAAACTCACTCCCTAGTAATGGGTGCAGGTCAAACCGATTCTGTGGCGGCAATAGGTTGGAGCTCATGGTAGCCTGAGAGGTGGAAGTGGGAGCCATGGCCAAACCACCACCCTGATACGGCACAACCAATACTGGTGCTTGCTCGCCTAAGGTTCTTCCAGCCTGAGTGTGGGGCATCGTCGTGGAGTGAAAACCAATCGTCGGACGAGGGGGCACTGAAACGTGTACGGAGGCCACCGTTTCTTCAGGCATCCGCGGTGGAATATCCACCACAAGAAGTGCATTGGCAACATCCGCCCCAAATTTTGATGACAATGCCGACAGCATGCCGCCTTCACCGCCTGTATTCCATGTACTCGTCCTATCGTTCGCCACTTGAGCTTGCTCCTCCTCTGTCATGTCTGATACGATGCCCGCTGCACGGGCTTGTTGAAGCAGCTGCGCATACGACAGACAAACAATACCCCATATAGCTTCATAGTTATATAACCAAGCCTCACAAAGCACTCCAAAATGAGAATGCATCACACAAAAATGCAAGGCCGTGATGAAATAACACCATATCATCTACATGGCGTTGAAGTGCTTAGCGTGCAATCATTTCTAATGGTGACAGATAATTGATAACACACACAATGTGCCTCGATGTAATGGTCACACTTCTATTAATTATCTATTGAGTACCTTGGCTTCATGCTCCTTCACGTGCGTGATTTTTTTCATGGTCATCCGTCTCACTTTGCAACCGGCCTCGATCATCTTGTGACTGGTTTCGGCCACGTGGTTGTACAACGCCACAAAGGCACGGGTGCGTGCACCCGCTTTGAGACCACGGAGAGATGGATGGTTACGAAGAGCTTGATACATCATGTCCTCATCAACCGTGTCAAAGCCTGATGTCACTTGCGAGAATGATGGTGGACCTCGCTTGCTTCCTCTTTTCCCTAACGAGATGGAGTCTGCTATTTCTCTCATCTCTTGCAACCGTGCCACGGCCACTTCACGATCGGTGCCATGTCCCAAGAGTTGTGGAGGCGAGGCGAAAGAGTGTGACGTGTGTGTGCCTGCGATGCCAACGGCAAGTGAAGGGATGCTCGAGGTGGTAGTAGCCTCCGAAACCACCATAGGCTCAGCCGCGTGCATATAGCCGGCGGTGGCAGCTTGTGCAGGCACGCTCGGGTGGATCCTCGAGGCGATGGCGGCCTCCGAGACCACCATAGGCTCAGCCGCGTGCAAAGAGCTAGCGGTGGCAGCTTGTGCAGGCATGCTCAGGTGGACCGTCGAGGCAGTGGTGGCCTCCGAGACCACCATAGGCTCAGCCGCGCGCAAAGAGCGGGCGGTGGTGGCTTGTGTAGGCACGCTCGGGTGGACTGTCGAGACATCGGCGGCCTCCGAGACCACCATAAGCTCAGCCGTGTGCAAAGAGCCGGCGGTGGCAGCTTGTGTAGGCACGCTCGGGGGGATGCTGGTTACGGAAGCATTTGCAAGCTCTCGCCGAGTGAAGTTGAAGTCGTCACCATCATCCTCGTCATCCTCACCATCTCCGTTGTGATCAGGGGTATCCAGATCCTCCACAGCTTGCTCACGTCGTGATAGAATGTCCTTGAGTTCAGGGGGCATGGTGTCTGTGAACCACTCTTCGTCTTCCGTGAATATTTTCTCAATCTCAGTCTCACTCCATCCTGCCTTCTTCAGCATCTCGATGTGCATGTGAATTGGATCGTGATGATCAAGACGATCATATCCAGCTAAGACCTTAGCGCCGGTAAGGGGAGGTTTAGGCAACCCGGGGAACGGATCTTCAAAACCGAGCTTCAGGTACTTTCCCTGCGTTACCGATGCACCATGGAACGAAAAGTCAACCGCCAACATTCACGGCACCCAATTATAAAGGGGTGGAGGACGGGCAAATCTGCAGCTCCTCCTGTGACAGGCTGCCGACATGTGGCATGCATGCGAACATATCAAGGATGAGCCCACTGCATAGAGGGGTTGTAGACCGCCATTTTGGTATAAGGAAGGGGTGGAGGACGAGCAAATATGCAGCCCCTCCTGTGACAGGGATCATCTCGAGAAAATCTGATGTTAGATCTTACCTGAATACTTCTTTGTGTCTTGATCTCCGAAGAAATGATGCGTGGATCACGCTCACCCCACTTATTAGTGGCACGAATGACAGACCGTTTTGCATGCACATGCATGCGATTGCCACCTGCCCACAAAACCATGCGACACGGGTATTAAGTTGCGTTCACCCTTGGAGGGAAAGGGATTACACACACACTGAATGGCATGAGATCAGCTAACAAAAGCCAGCCCATCATCATCCCAGTCGATATGAGAAGCAAATCAAGAGCAAGGCGGGGCCGTGACAAGATACCACAAACGCATAAACATCCTCAACCCAGATGCAAAACAACATGTAAAGATGGCACGACGGTTGACCAATCATCACCAAAACAACAATAGTCGTTCGTCCCTGGGTAACTGGAGTAAGCGAACGTTGCTGGCATGCCCCCCAACTGGTTCACGGTCGATGCTTGGGACCCGTCGGGCCATGGTTATTAAGGGATTACACACACACACACACGCACGCACAATCCTTTGCAAGTCCCGGCGTGGGTACATAGTGCAGTCTCCTGTGGCTTCGGGGCGCCAAAGGATTCGCAAGGATAAGCATACACTGAACGGCATGAGATCGGCCAACAAAAGCCAGCCCATCATCATCCCAGTGGATGTGAAAAGCAAATCAAGAGCAGGGCGGGGCCGTGCCAAGATACCACAAACGCATACATATTCCCAACCCAAATGCAAAGCAGCATGGAAAGATGATACGATGTGACCGATCGTCGCCAAACAAATGTTGGTCTCTGGGTTACGGAGTAAGCGGACCCTGCTGGCATGCCCCCCAGTGGCTCCCGACAACATGACAAAAAGAGGGATACCATCATCCATGGCAGTCCCCTGATTTTTTTGTTGTCGGTATCGAAGGGCGAGTTGAACCCTGGTAAAAACCATCTGAAATATAGGCGCAGTTAGGGAACGTACGGTGAGCATTTTCCAGAGCGTCGCACAACGCTGTTCTGAAAGGCCTCAACCGACCACAGCGCATTCCGGACATAAAACATATTTCTCGGCGCGTATCATTTATTAAAAAAAGTAGAGCGAACACCTGCCAACTTCGTTCATGCATCTTGAATCTATGGAACGCAAATGTATTGTGCGAGGTGAGTTTCATTCTCCCCTTCATCTGCAAAGACCCACCATAGAAGAGGTAACCGCACAATCTAGCCCAGCTTTACGCTCCTAAGCACTCACAGCATTTTTTGTGTTTGACGATAACAACATTTTGCAACCTAGCAACTTTTTTATATGTTAATATCCTATAATTCCGTCCGTAGTGTGTACCTGGTTCTTGTGCTGGGTAAAACATTCGACGACGTGATTGCAGCGATGATATGCTATTCAACGTGTTCACGCCAGTCAACCAGTGTGGAGGCTGCGGACCCAACATCTGAGGCAAACCTATGAACAATGCATATTGTGTGGAGGCTGCGGACCCAACATCTGAGGCAAATATATGAACAGTGCATATTGTGTGGAGGCTGCGGACCCAATATCTGAGGCGAACATATGAACAGTGCTCGAGAAGAAAGCGAAGCCATTTCCCTGGATGGATACTGTCGCGTTGATACCTTGGCGTCCGTGTATGTAGGAATGGCCAACTAGACAGCTCACTTTGACGCCTACGATTATCACGCCGCGGCTAGGGCACTGAGGGTATGCAAACTTGATATGATGTGCACAGCATGAAGTCAACTCGTCAGGGGAATCCAAAGGAAACACTTTTTCTTCAATCTTGGGTTATGAATATTCTTTCAGGCGCTTTAAATAAAAAGTCTTCATCGATGTGATGATGCCTTTCGTTACGCCAAATCAAGACTATCTGAAAGTGCTGCCAGCCCGCCTTCATTTCGGGGCCTTCTCCGCGCTTTGAGTCGTATCTAGGTGTTTCGCTGCATCTATCACAGTTTGAGCCACCTCTTCTCCGAGAACCGCCAGGCACAGCACTTGGGGCTCTCGGGAATCTGTCGAAGCCTCGGAGCACCAGGTGAAAGCGGCCTCCACGGCTACTTGTGAAGCACAGGACACCGGGGCGCCTCTTGCTCCCGCGCCAAGTAGGGGCGTTACACAAGTCAAACTACCGCGCTTCAGTGCCTCCTCCAGCGCACGCAAGTAACACTGGTGCAGCAGGCTTGACCATGCTGGATTCGAGTAGAAAGGGGGCACCGTGTGCACAAGATACTTAAAGCGAGGCACCAGGTCCCCGAAAGCAGGCGTGAACACGGCATCGCCTTCAGCGCATCGTGCATTGTCTTCACCCACAGGGAGCTGCGTCAGATGTTGGCGCAACCCACTCCCACCGAGCAACGTGACGCGCCCATCGACTACCTGTTGCGGATAAAGCATGTGCTCACCAGCCTCCATGCCGCCCCACTGGCTGGCGACGCCTGGTGGGGGCGGCTTCGGAACAGGTCCACCACGGGGGAAATACGGGAGACGCGTCCCGAAGAGGGTCGCGTTCGCAGGATTTATGAGGACTTCACAGAATCCGTGCGGTGGATGCGCGACAACATCGGGCGTGATCCAAAGCTCGAAACGGCGGGCGCCTTGGCGCAGCACTCGAAAGAGCCGCGCGCTCGATGACATCCTCTCCAACCCACGCTTTATCCAGTAAGTTCCGGTTGAAGCCCACAACGCTGCCCTTCGCAAAACATCCCCGGGGTACGGAACAGCTTCTTGTCCGCGGTCTTGAAGGGTTCTCACTTAACGCTGAACTGCAGGATGAGTAGAAATATGCCTGACGATCTCCACCGCCAGCAAACATCAAATATGGGAGCGCTCTTGAAACGAGAGCTTTATATCGCCCGTGCAGCTAACGTTACTTCAGCGGCCAAGGGATACAGGTGACAAGACAGTATCGCGCGCCATACGCTGTTTAGACAAGAAAACCCGAATTGTGGCGGAATTTGCAGGGGAATTCCTTCGGTGAATACTGATGTACAATTTTCATATCCGTACTACTCTTTATGCAAACGCATTAGTGTCACATCTTACAGGTCCACTGTAGTCTCCTAATGTAATCATTACATAGAGTCCCACTTTGCGATCTAGAGGGTGATAATTCCTTAGGCCTAAAACTTTGTTAGGGTGGAAATGCACTGGAGATCTGATTGCCTAAAGGCGACGTGCACTCAATATTGATGGAAGAAATGATTGGTAGCGTTTCGGCGTGAAATACCTACTTCGTTCACGGTGAGAAGAACACGACAGGCACCTTAGTATGTTGCTTCTTCGTACTTGATTCGAAACACTGTTTCGGGCGAGGGTGAACAGAATAAAATGACAGCGTTGTGGTTGGTCAGAGAGTAGAGCTGCTAGCGCTGGAAACGCAAAACTGTAGAATCGTCATATAAACTATACCATCGCATGCACCAAGTATTTTACCTTTACTTTTTCAATATGTGACGTGCAGCAGAAGGCAGAGGTTTATCACTCCCGTCGGTCAGCCTCAGCACTATTCTATAGGCAATAGGGCTCTAACTCAACGTCGAACTTCAAAACTATAAACTAAAACTTGAACCTCAACCTGTCTACACGACTACACCTAAAGGCTAAACATTTTTCGCTCGATCGGGTCGCGCGGTCTGGTCACGCCAGGCTGACGTGAGGCGCACGGCAGACGTAGACGCGACGGAAGCGGAAGTTCAGACGAGAGTAAGGACCAATGGAAATTGGCGCCGGAGAACTGGCAGCCACTGGTAATTGAGAATACGAAGATGCAAGATGCTGAATCTTTCAATTACATCCATTACAATTGGCTCTTCCTGGCCGACCTACTCCAGGTACGCGTGAAGGTCTCGGCCAGTTCTCTAAACCGGTTCCTAAATGCCAATGTCACGGCCTGATCCCAATTACAACACATCACAACCGGGTCATGTCACGGGCATTTAGGAACCGGTTTAGAGAACTGGCCGAGACCTTCACGAGTACGCACGGCAGCCGAGTGGACAGTCACGAGTGGTGCAAAAGCAAACGAAAGATAGGTGGGTGTTCTCATAGAGAGTGAAGTCGTTTCAAAAAGAAGATTTGAAGCTTGAGAAATACTTCCTGCTCGCATTCCAATGTGTGCTGGAGATATTTTGATTTCCAGGTAAATCTCGCGGGTCGCTCATGAAAGTACGCGACGATAATGGCATAAGTTCATCCTCTGCGTAAGATGTAGCAAAGAGATGTCATGTAAGTGCACAACTTCGTGGAGAGCCCCCTAACGATCGAAAGTGAAGACTATACCCGATTACGATATGCAACTAGGTAAGACGGACACTTAATCGATGTTTTGACGACCCATTCAAAAAGTTGTTACGTCTTGGACAGACGAACGGCCACCGCACACGAAGACGCCAGATAAACTCTCAGGAGTCTGCTGGGGGAAGATGCGATTGTCGCTGCCACGGCGTAGAAATTTGATGGTGACAATGTTATCAATGCAGGCACAATGTGACTCGGAAGGAGGAAAATGGGATCCGGAAGGAGGAACCTTCGGCGCTGTCGTCACAGGCGCAAGTGAAGTCGGAAGGAAAGTGGGCGTTGGGAAGCATATACACCTGTTAGAATTGGGATCGTTTCCCACGCCCTCGAAGTTTTGGCTGACCGAAGAAACGAGTCGGCTGAGTTGGCGTAACACAGCACCTCCGGATATCAGTAGTGAGTATTTCGGTGCTGTAAACGTTTCGGGTCCAGCGCTAAAAGAGTGTGTGTGTGCGGCGGTCAGGCGTATCCCGGCATAACACAGTAGATACGCTGAATGCAAGCGTGGACTTAAGTTGCGAACTGCTTCCTGCAGCTCTGTGGACATACGCTATCTATACTTCGTGACGGGGTACACAATAGTGGCAATCCCATAGGCGTGGCCTCGAAGGGCGGCTGTGCAGCCCGTATAAGGGAGAGAGACTCAGTCCGTGATTCTGACATGGCAGAGCGGGTGGTTGAAATTTCCCTCCGAATACGCATGATCAATGACTTTGATACCACAGCACAGCAGTGCATGGCTAATATGCATCTAGTGCTCCGCTGGGAGGCCCCGAGCACTGAGACTATGCCTACGGAGGAGATTCTGGAATGGGAACCCATGTGGAAGCCACGCTTCCGAATCAAGCATCTGTTGGAGCTTGTGCACGAACAGCAGATGTTTTCCATCGTTGGAAAGAACGTAATCGAGGCGGACTATTTCCTGCTGTGCAGAGTCCGCCAGCCTCTCTCCCTGAGGATGTTTCCCTTCGACGCCCAGCAGCTCACATTTGAGATCGAGCTGCTTCGCGATTGCAACGTGGTGCGCTTCCAGGCTCCGGAGGGCATCCCAGCGGCGGACGTCCTAAAGGAAAAAGTTTTTTTATCGGACTTTAGTCTGGATGAGAAAGTCTCCCATAATTACAGGTTGTACTTCACATCCAAAGGAAAATCGAGGCGGAAAAGAAGTTATTCGGGCTTGATCCTTTGGGTGTATTTGCAACGCAACCCCAGCTTTTACATGTGGAATGTTGCGTTCATCATGTTTTTAATTATCTCCTCCAGCTTGTTTGCCTTCGCTGTCAATCCAATACAAATTGCCGATCGCCAAGCTGTAGACTTCAGTGTAATCCTGACCGCCATCGCCTTCAAAACGGTGCTCTCATCTATGTTGCCACCTGTGCCCTATTGGACGCGCCTCGATATATATCTTGTGGCATGCTTTTTATATTTGTTCTCGATGGTGGCAGCTCACTCAAGCTTAGTATATTTCTTTCTTACACGTGCGGAGATGAACGACTTCCTGGCGAACGGTGATGCCACAGATGGTGTATACCGCTTGTATAAGATGGATGAATATGCTTGTATGGTCGCTGCAGGCGTTTGGGTTGCTTTTAACTTATGCTTTGCGCTCTATTTTAGCTACCTTCATCGGTGGTGTCGAATTCTGGTACGAAGGCAAGCGGTCCTCAATTTAGAGGAGCGTATCGGAGCCCGACATATTCTGCGCGAATGGTCGACAATAGATAGCCTCGTAAGGCGTGACAAAACGGTTTCTGATATGGAGAGTCCTGGTAGTGCAGTTGACAGCGGAATTTCGGCAATAGATGCTTCCTTAATCCCTGTGGGCATAGCAACCTGAGAGCGAGTGAAGCGAATTTTGATCTCTTTCCAAACACATCGAGCTTCAAGACAACGCCAACCGACTCCCAAACAAGTGTTATCGTATCAAGACTATTTTAGACACTTTTTCCCTGGCGTGCCGTCTTGGCATATGCCACAACATGTTGTTCTGGCTCGATTTTCCATTGCCGAATCGTTTGCACGCCTGTAGTGCAAAGTTCGGTAACTGGTTGTACTGATGAGGGCTCACTGACATAAGTTAGCTAATGCAATTCAATTGAGCAACGGCAGGGCACGCTCAAGAAAATACCGCGACATCACGCCTTTTTCGGTGAATACTCAAGAGTGCGTAACCGCGTTTAAAGTAGCTTGAGGACGGGAATGATGCATAGCTCAATATGCTGAAAACAGCTCAGACGGCTGTGACCGGTAGTGCCGGTTATGACCTGTGATTGGTTTCTTAGTCTGCACAGTGTATGAATGACTAGCTAGGGCCGACCGTATTCGACAGTAGTCCGAACGGGTATAGTTCTAGGTTTTAGGTTTTAGTTCACCGTTCGGTATTCATCCTTCACTTATGATAATATTTCCGGCTACCTCACGGAAACCATCTGAGCTCGTCTGTGCATGTGCATGTCGTGTGTTCGTTTGGGCATTTTTAAACTCGTCCTGGGTTGTGCTCGTCTTGGGAATGTTGGAAGGACCTTATAAACCCGACTCCAGCCGGTGTCACCCAAGGGACGGTATCGAGGATTTCCCCCCCTATCGATACTTTTGAATAATACCGGAAAAACTATCGATTGGTATGATATCTGAAATATGACCACTTCCACGACTCAGTTGGGATGGAATGACTGTTTTTTGTCTTAATATCGACGGATATTGATATTTCCTATATTCGTGAATATGAATGCCAGCAAAAATGTTGTCGAATGAATAACAGTTAATTTTTTGTATCGATATAATCGATAAGCAGTAAAAAACAGGGTAATATATACTGCATCATACCGCTATGATGCAGAAATCAAGTCAAGACAGGGTATCTAGTTCACTCATTCTAGCAGGGACCCGTAGCCAGACGACAAATTAAACCCGTCATCACCGTCCTTCAGGCTTGCAGGTTCGCTAACAAAAGGGCGCTCTATCGCTTTTGATCAATATCAATACAATCCGATATCCGAAAATGGTATCGATAATCGGCACAATCGATACACACTCGATTATTTGGTCATTTATGGAAACCGACCGCAACATACACAATCGCAATAGTTTGATATTCCAATCCGATAATCGGCGATAAATACAATATATCGATAGCATCGGTTATCGAAAATATCGATATATAGCCTTGGCTCGTAACAGTAGCAGGTGTCACCTCGGTCACCCCATCATCAGCATCATCTAAGCCCTCAAGAAAGCTAACCAGCTGCGGTTTCATTACAGGCTTGGAGGTTGCAATATTGTAGCAACAGGGGGCACATCGCGCGCAGGTTTGCAATCATGGACGTAGGCAGACTTCCTCAAGCCGACCACTCGCTCCGTTTAGCGTCTCGATCCAGAGAGTGCCTGCGCGATCCAACTTTTCAAGCTGCTTGAACTCAAGCGCCTTGTACCTTGGGTCGAGAAAAGTGGCGGACGCGCTGAAGTCATCCAGTTTAGATACACAGCATCAGCTCATTGCCGAAGTCCCTTCAAAACCGCCAGCATGCCATGTTACATATGCTACCACTAGGATTGTAAATGGATATTCAAGTCAGATGCACTAATAGTGCACAACCGCATAAACACAATACACCATGCGTGGATAAAGAGTTTTCTTCAAGGTCTCAAAGTGCCGTTTGCGTGCATCTTGCACATCCGGGTTAATCATATTACATGTACGCTGATCAAGATGGTTGCCGTTTTGAAACCCCTGAGGAAAAGTGTAATATATATATATATATATATATATAGTAAGACGGTATATATATGTTACGCAGTAATGGAAAGCCGTCCAGCGGCAGTCACGGATTTCACAGTCAAAAGATGATGGAATAAAATGCTTAGGTGTTTTATTTCAGCTGAGAGGCTAATCCCTGACACCGCAGATCGAGGGGTGACACAAGGGCAGAGCTGCCGAACCCCCGGGGGGGGGGGCAAAAGTCACTGCTCCCATGACACCACCTCACCGCGAAGAGGCGAGGTGTCAGGGAATGCAAGCAGCAGGCACACGCACCCTAAACCCTAGCAATACAAATTGTTACGGGCCCAATGGGACCTTCTGCTGTCCAACTAGAGGCGGTACTCCGCATGGGCGTTAGCCCGAAACAATGTGCAAAGCTAAGTGGCCAGGTGACGGAAAGATGCTGCTCTAGGGTGCACCACCAGACGGTGGTGCGATGTTGCGGATCGAGCTCGGCCGATTTGTTGAAGTTCGAGGGCGGGATGTAGACGGGGCCAGAGCGGAAAGCAGGCCAGTCGGTGTCGCCCTCATCGTCGGTGTGCCGAGCCAGAGCAATCGTGGCGGGTGTCCATGCCGCGTCGGAGCCCCCATCAGCTTCGAAGTCGATGACGGGCGCGCTCATGTCGTAGGAAGTAGGAGCGGGCACGGGGCCACGAACGCGCACATCCACGGGGTCCTGCGGCGTGGTGTCGCCCTACTGCAGGGAGTCCACCTGCAGCGCACGTGCGGTAGGAGTGGCGGACGGAGGCCATGCAGATAGAGGCGGTGGAGCAGAAGGAGGGGGCGGGGCATCAGGAGGAACACGGCCAGGGGCAAATGCCTTCGCGCATGAAAAAGGGCAGACGCCCGCAGTGCCGAGGTGCCCGCCAGTCACCGCCCAGAGGCGGAGGCACGTGATGCAGGGGCCACCTTTGCCTTCCCATTGAAGGTAGCGGACGCCCTTGACGGGCTTCCAATCGCCGACGGACTTTTCTCTGCGGCACGTGCCGAAAGAGAAAGCGGACCCGCCAGGAGGGAGACCCGCCACCACCGGCGCGGGCACCACCACCAGCCGCTGAGCCACCACCTCCACCAGACGCCGGCTCGGAAAGGCGAGCCAAGGGGAATTCGCGTCGCGAAATACCTTGCTGAGGCGAAGGGCGAGGGCGGCGTAGGTGAAGGGGTGACTCATGCCCAACTCACGGAGCACCGCCAGGTAGAGGGGCGTGCGTGACGTGAGGGCAGACAGCGGCGGATGCACGCAGGACGGCGTACAGGTCCTGGACGAGGTTGCCGTCGGCGTAGGTAGGATGCAACTTCCGGTGCTTGTCCGCGAGGGCGCGCGGAAAACCGCAAGTTGGGAGGCAGGCTCCGCGGTCTCGTCGATGATGACGGCGCGAAGACGAACCCAGAAGCGGTGAGGGTCCGGATCATCAATGCCCTCCACGTGGAAGCGCAGCCGCTGCAGCGCACAGCGGCCATCATGGGGGTGCACGAGGGAGGACTCCTCGTAGAGAGTCAATGATGTTTCCTGCAAAGGGCAGCTCCTGATGGCAGTTCCCTGAACTATTGGTTACCCGAGAAAACAAAAGGAGTTGAGCAGATCTCCATGAGAGCAGTCTTTGAAGACGGCACCACTTCAAAGTGGGTCAAAGGCTCTGACCGTCAAGATGTCATGATGCAATTTGAAGAAATGCTGCAAAGTCCTAAGGGTGGAGATAGCAGCAAAAAGTCTGTTGAGGTTGCAAAAGATGTCGAGGTAGAGTACTACTCCTCCAAACCGCCAGAAGGTAAGGGGTCTCGTTGCTTAGCCGCACCAAAAAACACTGTGGAATTACGATTGAAGCAGTGTGTCATTAAGATTGAATCTCGCAATAATTGTGGTATCAAATCTTTAGAACTCTTACATCGAAAACGCAAATTGGATAAGATGTTGAGTGATAATCTGATTCAAAAAAATCAATATGAAAACAAATGGAAGCAATTGAAACGCGATGCCAGCAATCATAAAGGTAACATAACGGCAGTTTCAAATCGGCTGCGTTTGGAATTGTTTGCGAAAAAGGATGTTGATGAAGGAATCAATATAGAAGACTTTCCACTTTTAGAGAAGCATTACAATAGAAATATATTTGTGTGGGGTATCACCGGACGACTTGGCGGTGAACCAATCATGTTTTACCCGCCATATTTTAACGAGCATAATGAGTTTTCAAGCTATGGCGACAGCTTCCATATTTTATTGCATGACAACCATTACGAGCCCATTACAAGAATGACTTATCGGCCATCATGCACCCAGTGCAAATCTCAAAAATGCATATTTGCTAACAAGGAAATACGTCTGACACAAGGAAATAAGCATTGGCATCATTGTGACATATGCAATCGAAACTGTATGAACGAGGACTGCTACAATCTACATCAAGAATTGGTGACGTGCAATCAGCTTCATAAATGCAAAGTATGTTCGGTGAAGTTTAATCCTGATGAGAAACACGTGTGCGGGTATAAAGCCTGCCCAAATTGCAAGAGCGTGTGCAACCTATACGAGCACAAATGTTATATGACACAGGTCAAACCGAAGCCTATACTGTCACCCGAAACCATTGTATGTTTCGATTTTGAAACTCAAAACGATAACGACAAGCTTGTTGTTAACCACTGCGAAAGTCAGTACCATGATGGTGCATGTGTCATTCATAAGACAATAGACGAGTTTCTTGAATGGGCATGTTTAGAGAAGCATTCAGATTATACCTACATTGCCCATTGCGGTTCAAAATTCGACTTCAGATTGGTAGTGGAGCATGTCATTCACGTTCAGCGTAAACCTCCGAAGGATATATTGTATACAGGGGCTGATATACTATGTGCCAAGATTGCTAACGTGAGATTCATCGATTCATACATGTTTATGGCACGGCCATTACACGCTCTCCCGGAGATGTTTGGATTTGAAAACGAAATTACTAAAGGGTATTATCCACACCTTTTCAACACAAAAGAAAATGAAAATTACATCGGTCTATATCCTGATATCAAGTATTACAATCCCGAAATACTTCAACCTGAAGCTTATCAAAAATTGTACAAATGGTGGCATGAAAAAAGAAGTAAATGTTTCATATTTGAAAATCCAAAAGAGATTGCACGGCATTGCCATGACGACGTGACCATTCTACGCCGTGCAGTGTTCGCTTTCAGGGACTGTTTTCTGAAGTTAACCGACAACAAATTTGACCCCTTTAGCTACCTGACACTGGCACAACTTGCTGTCAACATATGGAGAAGTGAGTGTATGCCGAAAGATACCGTGGCCATTTTGCAATCATTGACAAAGTCACAGAATGCATCCATTAAAGAGAATCAGTGGTTGGATTACATTGTTCACACAACGTCAGCGAAGCTCAAACGCGACTACGATGGGAAACGAAACTATAAACTCGCAGATTTGCAAATATACGTCGATGCCTACGATTCCACCACGAACACCGCATACGAGTTTCTGGGTAGCTGGTTTCACGCTGACCTTAAGAAATATCACAAAGACGATATTCAGTATCAACAAGGTCGTAAATCGGGCATGAGTTTTGGAGAAGTCAATCGCCAAACGATGAAACGACTAGATGACATTAAGGCAGCAGGGTATAACCTCGTGTATGTATGGGAATCTGACTGGGATGAAAAAGTGAATCAGCTCAAATCGTCCGAGATTGGCAAAAGCTTTCTGGAACGGCAAAAGCTAGCATCTCCAATTGTTAATCGGGATGTGTACCACAGAGGAAGGGTAGACTTAGGCAGGTTATATTATAAGGTCTGCGACAACGAGTGCATACGATATCTCGACTATAATTCTATGTACCCGAGTGTCATGAAATCAGAGCTGTTTCCGAAAGGCCATCCAGAAATCTTTCGAGATTTGGAAACGACCGACATCCATGGGTATTTCGGTTTCACATCACGCGCTGGAGCACGCCGTGATTTTTGAGGGCGGGGGGGGGAGTGAGAGCGCGCCGCCGCGCGTGGGACGCCACCGCGGGCGAGAGAGGCAGCTGCTCGTACGCAGAGAGCTGCCACTGGGGGGTGATGCGCCGCTGCACCCACACACGCCGAGCGACACGGGGCGTGTTGGAGGGAGCAGCGAGCAGCGCGCGCATGGCGCCCGGGTGTTCCGAGCCCACTTGTGGGGGAGGTACCAATGACCCAGGAGCACCGCGCCGCACACACCCGCCCCACCGACGGGCGCAGAGCGCGGTGCACACCCACGGGGGTGTCGCCGAGGCCGCAGGGGCCAGCGCTCTGGGCGTCCGCACCCTGCGATGGGGTTGCGGAGCCACACGCCGCCGAGGAGACTTGCTCTCTAGGCATGTCGCCGCCCCGCTTTCCCCCGAGGCCGCCTCACATCACGCGCTGGAGCACGCCGTGATTTTTGAGGGGGGGGGGGTGAGAGCGCGCCGCCGCGCGTGGGACGCCACCGCGGGCGAGAGAGGCAGCTGCTCATACAATCGGCCTTTCCAAAAAACCACCGAGAATTTCGCAACGACCGATTCAGATGAAAAATTCAGGGTTTTCGATGCGGCATATGTTTAACCTAAATTCGCATATTCAATTTTTCGAAGCGCAGTAAATTCGCATGTATTAGTATGCTTCCTAGGAAGCATACTGATATCTTAGCTGTTTTATACGGGTGTCTTGCGACATAATATGAAGACATTCCTGAAAACGAGCATCATCGCGTGAGCTCACACCTCGGAGCGCTCAATCGAGCATCCGCTATACCCCCCTAGTGCGGGGGTATATCGGATGCGCGCAACGGATGCGCAAGAGTCTCGGCATCAATATTCTGTTTCACTTTTGAACTAACTCCAAGCCAATCAAAAGATACAAGGGAAAATCCCCCGGAATCCCGTTTACTTGAAAAGTTGAAACTTTGCGCAAAGCGCTAGGCTCGCGGGCCTCTCAAAATGTTGAGAATGGCTTACTCGATCCCAAGATTGTTGGTACCCCCGTGATACTAACAGTCTTGGGAATAACATATGAACCATGTGTGTGCTCAATATCACGCAGATACTTCATATGCATCAAGTCAAATAAGAGCTGCCAGCCCTTTTCGCTCAGCAACGGAAAACTTAAGTGAAAACTGTGACAGGTCTCAACGGGGCAAATAATTCTGATCGGCCGCTCTGAATCGCTGAAATCGTCATTTTGTCATTTTCGGCGATTCTGAGCCGTCATCGGATTTCATGGCCCGTTGCGAAACTTAAGTATGCGAGCCGGGTGGTAATTTGGAAAGACCGATTGTACGCAGAGAGCTGCCACTGGGGGGGTGATGCGCCGCTGCACCCACACACGCCGAGCGACACGGGGCGTGTTGGAGGGAGCAGCGAGCAGCGCGCGCATGGCGCCCAGGTGTTCCGAGCCCACTTGTGGGGGAGGTACCGATGACCCGGGAGCACCGCGCCGCACACACCCGCCCCACCGACGGGCGCAGAGCGCGGCGCACACCCACCGGGGTGTCGCCGAGGCCGGAGGGGCCAGCGCTTTGGGCGTCCGCACCCTGCGATGGGGTTGCGGAGCCACACGCCGCCGAGGAGACTTGCTCTCTAGGCGTGTCGCCGCCGCGCCCTCCCCCGAGGCCGCCTCACATCACGCGCTAGAGCACGCCGTGATTTTTGAGGGGGGGAGTGAGAGCGCGCCGCCGCGCGTAGGCCGCCTCACATCACGCGCTGGAGCACGCCGTGATTTTTGAGGGGGGGAGTGAGAGCGCGCCGCCGCGCGTGGGACGCCACCGCGGGCGAGAGAGGCAGCTGATCGTACGCAGAGAGCTGCCACTTGGGGGTTGATGCGCCGCTGCACCCACACACGCCGAGCGACACGGGGCGTGTTGGAGGGAGCAGCGAGCAGCGCGCGCATGGCGCCCGGGTGTTCCGAGCCCACTTGTGGGGGAGGTACCAATGACCCAGGAGCACCGCGCCGCACACACCCGCCCCACCGACGGGCGCAGAGCGCGGCGCACACCCACGGGGGTGTCGCCGAGGCCGCAGGGGCCAGCGCTTTGGACGTCCGCACCCTGCGATGGGGTTGCAGAGCCACACGCCGCCGAGGCCGGAGGGGCCAGCGCTTTGGGCGTCCGCACCCTGCGATGGGGTTGCGGAGCCACACGCCGCCGAGGAGACTTGCTCTCTAGGCATGTCGCCGCCGCGCCCTCCCCCGAGGCCGCCTCACATCACGCGCTAGAGCACGCCGTGATTTTTGAGGGGGGGAGTGAGAGCGCGCCGCCGCGCGTAGGCCGCCTCACATCACGCGCTGGAGCACGCCGTGATTTTTGAGGGGGGGAGTGAGAGCGCGCCGCCGCGCGTGGGACGCCACCGCGGGCGAGAGAGGCAGCTGCTCGTACGCAGAGAGCTGCCACTGGGGGGGTGATGCGCCGCTGCACCCACACACGCCGAGCGACACGGGGCGTGTTGGAGGGAGCAGCGAGCAGCGCGCGCATGGCGCCCGGGCACACTGAGAAGGAATCGTGGTAGAATGTGGTAAACTGGTGTTAAAATGTGGTAAACTGGTGGTAAACGGCGGTAAGCCCCTATGTGGGGTGGTAATCAGGTGGTAAACGTTAAAATATTTATAAAAAAAATAACTGACGGTAAATCATTGGTAATTTGCGGTAACATAGGTTGAAGCATGGTAAAAGCCTGGTAATTTCAGAACGGAGCGTGGTAAACGAGGATCTGGAATGGTAAATGGTCGTGGCCTAATGGTAAATGGATATAAAACTTCGCAATGTAGTATAAATATAGAGACGGAGCTGGTAAACCGTGGTAAACGAGGATCCTGAATGGTAGATGTGCAATTCTCTGGTCTGTGGCCAAGGTAGAATTGACAGGAGTGGAGCGACTGGCGAATGGCGGCCAGGTATGAACGCAGGCAGGGGTATACATCATCGTTCAGTAGATAGGTGGGATGCGTCATATACAGATCGTATCATACCTGTCTCGGCTAAACCAGTAGGGAGCCGAAAGGTAGCCGATTTTAGTGGCCACGCGCACCATAGCTGGTAAGAGATAGAGGTAACGTAGCCAAGAAACCAAGTTAGGTTCTTGAAGTTGAAGTTTTCAAAAAACAGTTAAACTGTAACAGTTTTTTTTTTTGTTTATTTAATTTAAGTAGCAGAAGGTCGAGAAAGAAAATGGCTGGTAAGTAGTTTTACTTTTTTCTTGAATCACGCGGGTGACAGAAAGCAGTTCTGTTGCAATGTATGCAGAACAGGTAGTTTACTTTTAAAAGCGAGTACTGTTACTTAAGAATGGAGAGTACCCGAACAGGAGCAACGAGCGCTGCTGAACAAGGTGCACCTAAACGGGCAAGGACGGCCACGGTTGGCAGCGAGGCAGGCCAGGCCGCACTCGCTCCAAAGGTTACGTGCCCCATGCTGGTCTCTTGCGGATGTGCATGTTGGATAGGTTCGTGGCTTAATTAGTTAACCGCTGTTCGACTGAAAGAGCGGACGGCTCCTGAAAGTTTCTGCGTAAATAGGTGGTCAGCGAATATGTGGATACACACAGCCGGTGACTGCGCCCTGGTGCGGAATCACGTGCTTAGGAAAAGTCACCG
>LGRX02033899.1:0-43742 GCA_001247695.2 Cymbomonas tetramitiformis | reverse complement strand
CCTGAACCCAGAAGAGGTGCGGAAGACGCGCGGAAGACGCGCGGAAGACACACAGAAGACACGCGGAAGACATTTTTTTGACATCTTCCGGACGTCTTCTTGACTGTGTTTGCGGAAGATACCCCAGATATCTTCTGTACATCTTCCGGTTGTCTTAGAGATGTCTTTGAGGAAGACATGTCTTCTGGAAATCTGCAACTTGTAGAAGTTCCACCGAACGTCTTAACACCCCTCTTAGGGGCGTCTTCCTCATTTTTTTGACGATCTTCTACGCGTCTTCTAATGTCTACCTAGCGGCTATGAGCGGACATGTCTTCCTCAAAGACATCTCTGGAGGGTAACAAGATGCACAGAAGATATCTGGGGTGTCTTCCGTATGTCTTTTTGTTTTTTTGTTTTGAAAAAAGCTTTAAAAATCGCGAAAAAACAAAAAAACATATAAGGTGCACAATATTGGGCATAATTGTGTGGTGTAGGTAGAAGTGCAAAAAAACAAGTGGTTTGTTCGGGAGAGGGGCAAACGTACCAAGTTACTAAGTTAAAACGGCCGACGAATTTGGTAGAAGAAACTGCTCTTGTTTTAGAGCACCATCCCTCCTAGCAACGGTCGAACAGTCGATCACGCGCGCAGTGAGTCGCGTGAGACGTGATGACTGCACGATACCGCGGATAGCAAACCCGGAAAATCTGCCAGCGCTGCGCTGCGCTGCGCTGCGCTGGTGTGGCGCTGGCGTGTGGTCGCGGTCGTGGTCAGGCGTCATCGTCAGCTAGCATTAGCATCGCATCGCATCGCATCGCATCGTCAGGCCCAGCGCAGCGCAGGGGAGTGAGCACGAGCACCGCACCGCACATCGACATGACCGTTCGAGTTTGAATTTTATTTAACGTTGAAGTGAAATTTGCATCTACCACTTTTGCACCTGCATCCAACTCAATTCCACCGCAGCCTCGTTTTCCGCGGACTGCTGCTGGGTGAAGTGGTCCTTTTAAAATAGTTCGTCTAACAGAAAAACGTTGCACAACGCAATACTTCAATAGTGATTGCGGGTGCTTTTCGTGCCTTGGTTTTTTACGCGCACTTCGGCGTGCTTAGCGTCTAATTGAGGTGTGAACGAGACATGTGTTCTCGCTCGTCCTTTGGACGAGATGATGTTGGTTCGATTCCAACTCACACCACTAGGCCTTTTTGTTTTCCTTCGGAAATCTTGTATTTCGTCTCGTACTATTTTTGCGCTTTACTAACCTTTGGTTTTGCGTTGCGCTTTGTTTTTCAGATCGGCTGAAAATGACCTAGTCCAAAAGGCAAATTTTCAGCCCAACCTCAACACCACAAGTAAAGGTATTTGCTCTATCATCCCCTAGTGTCACACCTAGAAAATACTGCCTTTATGCGTTGTGTTTTTCCGCTTTACTAACCTTTGGTTTTGAGTTGCGCTTTGTTTTTCAGATCGGCTGAAAATGAGCAAGTGGGAAAAGCGCATTTCAGCCCATCGCCCACAACTAGAAGAGTAAAGGTACTTACCTTACCCTTCCTAGGAATTTGTGCTTGTATTCATTGTGTGTTTTCACTCTACTAAGTGTTGGTATTTTGGTGTGCGTTGTTTTTCAGATCGGTTGAAAACGAGCGAGTGGAAAACCCATGTTTTTGCGTGGTCCAAGACCTATGCCATGTGTGCATGTTAGATGAACATCGTTTCTAGGTAATTAGACTAGTTGTTTAGAACATGAATGTGAAGTAGTTCTAGACACTTAGCTAGTTAGGATAATAATATGTGTGGCCCTCCTTAAGATTAGGTTCTTGATTGAAAAGTAATATTGTTAAAGCAATTTTAGTCTCCAAAGCATCTTAGCCTTCCACACAAATAAATCATCTCTTGTCGTGTATCAAACATTGAGAATATGTTTGTTAAGGATGGCGAGAAGTGTATAATGCCATACATCTTGTTTGCACTCATCCTTCTTGCAAGCTTATTTCAGCCTAAAAATATTCCTCGCGAATGCGTACACGAATGTTGAAATTTATTAGACATGCAGAAGGCATTCAGAAGATATCTTCTGAACGTCTTCTGCATGACTTCTGTACATCTTCTGAATTCCGGAAGATGTCTTCTAGATGTCTTCTGGTTCCAGAAGATATCTAGAAGACATCCAGAAGACGTCTTCTACGCGTCTTCTAATGTCTACCATCTTCTGAGTTTCAGAAGACGTCCAGAAGATCTTCGGGGAAGATGTACAGAAGACGCCCAAAAGATATCAAGAAGATGTCTTCCGGGATTCAGAAGACATGCAGAAGACGTTCAGAAGATAACTTCTGGATGTCTTCCCGGAAGATCTTCTGCACGTCTTCTGGAAACCAGAAGATGGTAGACATTAGAAGACGCGCCGAAGACGTCTTCTGGACGTCTTCTAGATGTCTTCTGGACCCAGAAGACGTCTCAGAAGACGTTCAGAAGACGCGTCTTCTGGTTTTCCCAGAATGTAGGGATCTGGGATGGAAAACCGAAAGTCAGCAGCAAGTTCTACGACATGTTCACCTTGGAGGTTAACAGACTGACTAACGGCGTACGCATGTTCGATATGATTACCAACACGGTTTTCACGTTCAAGCTCGTGCTGTACAAAATGCTCGAAGATTACATTGGCTTGAGCGACGCGGCGAGACGATTCGGAGCTAATTCGTACTACGCTTGCCTGAAATGCTGGATCCGGGGTACCGAGAAATCTACAACTGGTCTAACGAAAATCATATATTCCTCACTACACCAAGGACTGCAACCAGGTAAACGCATGACCCCGTCGCTTGTCCCCTTTCCTTCTTCGGCCGTGCGTACGGAGTATGTGTGCCCACCGTGTGGACACCCCACGGACAGCTCGTGGATTTTAGCTTAAATTATGTGTTAAAGAACACCCTGTCCGGGCTTGTGGATACCGGCGTCCGCACGCGTGGACGCCGGAGTCCGATGTGTTCCGTACGCGTGATTCGCCGTCTAAGCGTGTCGTGTTGATTTTCGCCGCCATTGAGCAGGTGAACCAATCCCTCTTCGCACCAACAGCGAAGTCCGTGAAACCCAACAGCTCCACGCCAAGATGATCAGAGAGGGACGAGTGCCTAAACAAATCGTCGAGGAATTCATGAAGCAGAGCGGGGTTAAGGAACCATGCCCGATGTCAATCATTCCTGAGTTTGACGTTGTACGGGACTACCTTCTCGACCTGATGCACATCTTGTACAACCTGATTCACGGCGTCCACTGCGTGATTTTTGGTGATGGTTGGGGACCGAACACACGCAACTATGCGCGGAAGATGAAGGTCCATCGATCGTGGGTTATCGCACCCCCACCCAGAAATGTAAACGATCGAAGATCTGCTGCGAAGCGACTGGCAGGTAAGCTTGTAGGTCGTTTGCGAGTTTCTGCTGTTCCACACGGATGAACACCGTGTTGCCGCCGGACGGACGGCGCATGTAACCGTACGGACGACGTATGGACCATCCACTGTATGCCTAACAATGTAAAGTCTTTGCAGACAAACCATCACCGTGGGGACTGTCACCGATCGCAAAGACCGGTGCAATCAAGTGGGTACGAGGTCTGAAGCTCGAGACAAATATGGGACCTCTAGCTAAGAAACTTCTGCAGGAAAAGTACAAGAACCCGAAAAAGGTGCGGAAGATGAAGGCCGCGGAGCTGGTGGTATCCCTCACTTCTGGGATACTGGGCGTTATTGCATCCTGGCAAAATGCTGACGGGCAAGTTCTCCGACCACAATACGCGAGGTTCGTTGGTGAATTTTCGGTGGTGGTTCGAGAATTAACCGCCCCCTCAATTCATCCAGAGGTACGTTAAGCCTAATCAACCCGTGTGCTTCCGTGTGGATGTTCTCGGACACCGTACGGACGCCGCACGGACGGCGTATGGAGCCGTTGTCCATCCGGTTGTTCCTCCACCATTCACACCTGGCTTGTCCCGGTTCGAGATTAAGGTTGCCTCTCATTTTGCCTTTCAGGAAATGAACAAGCTGCAGAGCCGAGTCATGCAGTTGAGAGATGAGATGGAGCGGAACAACTCCCCTGAGGCGTTGGTGATTATGTCGCATCTTCTCGTGCACATTGTCGACCAGCTGAAGGACAACGGCCCTGCACGGGAAATCTGTATGTATGTCTTCGAAGACTATTTCGGGTTGTTGAAGCTGTCCATCAAGACCCGCTCACAACCCGTCGCCAGCATGATGAAAGGACTGGAGTTGCGGCGAACGGTTTCCATGGTTGCTGGCATCAAGCGAATGCATCGAAGTGGTCGAGCTCCCCAGTATCGACCTCCTGCAAAGCAGAACATCTTTACAACGAAATCAAGCACTGTGCGGCCAACCGCTGGTGAGCACATCCCTAAGTATCATGTGTGCCATGCATGTTAGTAATAATAATAATAATAAAACATTTACGCTAGCAGAAGGGACAAAGTCCTGAGAGTGCGGTAACCCTGCAAAGCAGGCTAGTGAAAACACTAGGGGCTACTCCCTCTACTATAGCGCGCCCACAAAGGGGCTCAACCCACTTTTCAGCAGGGTGACATCTAGAGAAAAGGCTAGGTGCTAAGCAAAAAACTCTAGAAGATGGAGAAGCAGCCATGGCCGGGTGAGTGGAGGGGTGGCTGAAACTAGGCGGTGGGGAGGGAAGTCGAAGAATTAAGGGGGTATTTGGAGACGATGAGGAAGGAGGTCAGGGTGGGCGGAGGAGAGGGGGGGGTGGTGGGGGAGGGGAGAGGGGGGGGCCCCTCCCCTAGGGGACGGGGAACCATCTTATATTGCAAGACTTTTGAAAATTACTGCAGAAGGGTTTGAAGAAAGTCGTTTGATTGCTGCACAGCTTCTGTTTCTGTCATGGTCTCACTGCTCGAGATGTCAACTGTATGCGGGTCAGTGTTTAAGGTGGTGGGGGTGTTTAACAGAAACACGTCTCGCCTATTTCTGGTGTGTTGCCTACAGATTCTTGAAAGTTTTTTAAGGAGAGGTTTAATCTTGCCACGGGGAACACCTATCGTGTTGAGGACAGTACCGAAAAGAGGAGGGAGGTACCCCATGAGTGTAAGTGCTTTGGGCCATTTCACGGTGCTAATGAAGGGCCTAGAAGCTACGTTGGTGATTGTCGTGTCATGGTGACCGCCATAATAATGCTCAGCACCATTCTGATGATAGGGGGGGTCTTGAGTGGGCCATGGGCACAACGAAGAGGGGAGTACGTTGTCCCTTTCGTTCAGAACTTCATTCCAAATATCAGGGCTAACTCCAGTGTATTCTAGTCTCCTCTCCGTGACTCTGGACTTAGGGAGGACATTGAGGAACCATCTAGCAATCTTTTTCTGTGTAGGCCTCCAGTCAAAGGCTGGTTGAGTATCGCTGGGTGCACTGTCTATAGCTATGATAACGACATCCGAGAAATCATCCTTATAGCATCCGCCACCTGGGAGAACGTAGGGGTCATCACCCGTCCAATAACCATGTGGGATAAATGGAATAGTGTTATGCGGGAATCTGAAAACAAGTTTAAATCCTTTATCAAACCATCTTTTTTGGTTTTTGGGAGACAGTGGAAGAATCCATGTTCCTGAAAATCCGGGAACAGTGTTGGCCGCTTTATGTCCCATTTCCAAGGTAGTCATAACCGCCGAGGATTTGCCCTTATCCTTTCCATCAAAGGGGGGATTTCCGTAAACTATTCTGCCAATGCCTGTTAACGGGTCCACGTAGGCATCCCAAGCGAGGCCATCAAAACCGATTTTCCCATGATAACAGAAGGGCCTGAGGGCTTTTTTCATTCTAGTGGTGGGTATGCATCTTCTCGAGTAAATTCTAGGGTGGGCATTTAGTGGGTTGGAGAAAAGTTCACAGCCGTTTTTGTCAAGGTTTCTGTCATCCACCAAAATATCTAAGAGGCTTCTTCTTATTGCATAGCAGTTCTTAGGGTCTCCCGATTCAAACTTACATGCATTGAGGGCTTCATGGATATCGTGTGCCCTATTCGAGTACTCCGCAAGTGAGCACGGGACTGCTTTGTTGGAAAGGCGGTGCCAAGCCAAAAGTTTCCAAAACTCTTTCTTTTGAACATATTGGAGTTCGGGATATTTAATTGTTCCCTTAACATGGTCCACTTCAGGCTTTGCGGTCACAGCAATGGTATTCTTTTTTGAACTTGATGGACGGTACATGCTAGCTTCCGGGAGAGCGTGTAAGTATAATTCCTCATTCATTTCTTGTCTTAGGTCAGCAAGTGGAAAAAGTTTCGATGGTTGTGTTCTGATGTATGTGGTACCCTTTCCAGGGTTTAGTAGTTTAGGTTTTTCTGAGATTTCTTCAGCGATGATTTTCCTTAGTTCGATATCTTGGGTTGTTCTAAGATTAGATAAACTATCATTATGTCCTGGGCATTCAAGTTGGATGTGTTCGAAGGTGCATTTTGTATTCTGTTGGCAGTAGGGGCAGTTTTCGGACCCGATTTTCCCCAGTTTAAATAAGCGTGCAGGAGAGGCTTGAAGACCCAGGAGTTCTCTACTTCTAGAAGCGGTGAAAGCTTTAGGTGTCATTTTGGAAATATCTTTGGTGGGGGCGGTGTTATTCTCGTTGAGCATTCTCAGATGCTTTCCTTGGGATTGTAGGGTTCTCCAATTATGATAGTGTGAGAGTCGTTGAATTCTTCTGATGTGACTACGTATATCGCCTAAAATAGGGACCTCAAAAAAGAATAATGAGAAGGGTAGTTCCTCGGCAGGGTCGTAGCGGGAAATGTCAAAACAGCCCCCTCTGAATGAGGCTCTTTTAGCAGTACGGTCCACTCTGTCGTGGACTTTGTCATTATTGTGACCCCTGATCCATTTAAGGATGATTTTACTGTGGTCTCCTTCACTGTAGAAGCCAAGTTCTTCTAGCAGTAGGCGAACAGCCTGCACATCTCTGCGATTAGCTTCACGTAGTTTGTCCCGAGCACTCATGGACCTGCCATCCTTTGTTACCGCAGATATTGCTGCCATAGAGTCAATGGCATGTACCATTGGAGTAATAGATTTGAGGAGTTTCTCTTTTTGTTCTGTGAGTAGAAATCGCAGTCCCGCAATTTCAGCAGATGTGCTACTCGGGTTTTGGATATCCTCCTTGATAAGGAGCCCCTGTGCGGAGAAAGTTCTTGCGGGGGGGATATTCATCTTCCGTACAAGTGGCATCCCGTTGTCAAAGTTTTTTATAGCATATGCTGCCCCACTGCATGCTGTTTTCTTTCCAGCAAAAAGTGAACCATCGCTTGCCATATCATAGTCTTCCATTTGTTTGCTCTTTTCGGCGTTGGAGGTGGATTCTTCTTCCGAGTCGCTGTGGCAGCTGTATTCACTTTCTTCCTCCGCAGTTTTGTTTTTCATTCTGGCAATAATGGTTTCATACTGTCTGTCTGAGATGTAATCATAGTGTGAGTTGATATCACTAACTGTAGCAAGGACAGAAGAGGGCGGGTCCATATGGTCATTATATTCAAAAATAGAACCTGCTGGAATTAGGATGCAGCCGTCATTGGTGATGCTATATTCAAAGTCGTATTGAAGACTGTTGGTACCTTTGATTCTGACAAAGACATTAGGGTTTACGGCATTGTTACTGTATTCTGTATATTGTATTGACATGGCCTCTAAGTCAATATTGGTAATGTGAATAAGAGAGATGGAATTTCGGTCACCATTTCCTTTCCAATGAAATTCACCCGTGTCGGGGGTACTATGTTGTCTCTATATTGTTTCTTGACATATCTAGCCTGTGGGTCCAAATCTACAGGGTTTTGAAGCATTTCCTTTTCGATTTCGGTTAGCCATCCAGGGGGTCTACTGCCATTCAGCCTGAAAAAACATTTATTTTCTTGCCAATTTTTTAACATTCCACCGCAGGGAGTTAGAAAGGAACCTGTGTGCTTGAGGTTGTATTTTTGTATTGCGGAGGTAACATTCCTCGACATGTAGAGTTGTCTGGGAAGGGTGGTGATTAATGTGGTTTCACCCGCTTCATTTTCAGGGTAATTTTTAGAGTCAATAGCGTATCCAAGTTTTGCCATAATGTGACCTGTGCGCCTAAACCAGTTAAAGCGTTTGTCTTTAGTATGACTGTAGGTTGCATAGTGCGATAAGGGGAAACCCGATATAACATTTTTACCCATTTCGTTGTTCATGTTTTGAATTATTATTTTAAGCCATAGATTGCTATTTCTACGGTATAGTGAGATGAGGTGGGGATCAGTGATACGGTCCGTGTGGTTGTGTTGCCAATATTCGTGTTCATCCGCAGAACACAGGGTGTTCATAGTTTCGGTGATACACGACGCGGTTACAACATCAAAGACACTATCAATACCGTACCCGCCTTGGCAGACTGCTGTCCAGATTATTTGGTGATTGGTGTCAACTGGGCAGCCCAAATATTTAATTATAAACGAAGCTATCATTTTGTCTAATTCAATTGCGACATTCTTTGAGGAGTTGGCAATTGCTGAGGTAACTTTATGGGGGTATGCCATCCTCGGAACTACAACCGCATTTATAACATATCTTAGCTGGTGTAGAGTCATGTGTTGCAGTTGGATGGATGTGAGAGTAGATTTAAGTCTGTCGAAAAGGATTTCCGCCTGTTTGTCCCATTCCCCATTTAGTGCAAACCATACTCCGAGATATCTGTTTACCTCTTTGCTGTTGGAGAAATCGAGGAATTCTGGGGACTCAGGGGGTATCCATTTCGAATCAATGGAAGGACTTGAGTCATTTGTATTGGGCTCCAGGTGACCCCCTGAGATGAGTAAATCATCGGACGGGTCATATCGCGTTACTGTTTTGCCCTGAGGTTTAATGCGTTTTCTGTAAGAGTATTTGGATTTCTTAACATTGATGGGAATACCAATGAAGCTCATAAATTCATTAACTATACCTAGCATGTCTTGAACTTCGTCTTTAGTTTTCCCCACGAGAATGATGTCATCACAAAAGAACCGTGCAAAGATATTTAAAGTGGTGTCCTTTTCTAATAGGTTTTGGGAGGGAGGAATAACATTATTTCCTGGTTTGTCTGGTCTATGGCGTTCCGAGCTCAGTTCATATCCATATGTGGATCCTGTCGGGTTTACACCGTTTGCTCTTTTTGCTAACCAAATTGCCAGAATGTCCATAATGGCTACAAACCTTAGTGGGCTCAAACCTTCTCCCTGAGGGACTCCACATTCTAGGGACCATTCATCCGTGAGGCCTTCTTCAGTGAGTACCATTCTAGAAGCATCATTGGTAATGTCTGAGATGATGTTGATGTTGATTATTTGTGATGGGAGTCCCAGCTTTCTCCGAAGCGCTAAATTGCTCATCCAGAATTCAGCTCTGTCAAATGCTTGTTTGAGGTCCAGGTAAACTACGTGGAGGTCTTTGTCGTATCTATTGGCATCCGAAATTACTTCATTCAGAATTTGAAGTGAGTCATCTATGTTTTTATTCGGAAGAAACGCATCTTGAATGGGAAAGAGAATGGGGTGAGTGTTAAGTATTGTTTTGAGACGGTTAGCAATTATTGTGTTAAATAGTTTAAGACCCGTTTCCAACATTGTGAGGGGTCTAGAGTTTTCTATTGTACATGGTGCAGAGGGATTTTTAGGGATTGGAAGGATGACTCCAGATTTTGCACTCTTTGGAAATTTCCCAGTTATAAGAATGTGGTTAAAAAGTGAGACAGTAACCTCTTGAAAATTCTCTAGGCCCTTGATCCACTGCGAGTATCTCATTCCTGAGGGTCCTGGTGCTGTGGAGATACCACAGTCCGAGTATGCTTGTTGGAGTTCTTTGTGCGTGATTTCTGTCAGTAGTCTAGCAGCGGCCGTATCGGGGATTTTGGGGCTGTCCTTTAGAATGTCAGTGAGCCACTGTGGGAGTTCTTCTGGCTCATTCGGGTTAGTAGAAAATAGTTTTTTATTTTTGTATTCATCTAGTGTTGTGTTTAGTCTTTCCGTCTTTGTCTCAGGTATCTTTCCATCACTACCTGGGGTAGCGGCTGCACCTTTTTCAGTAGGTTTCATCTTTCCCATGACTGTGTCTAGAAACCTCGAAAGGTTAGTTGAGAAAAGATGCTGCAGGGCTTCCTTTTCTCGGAGATTGCGTCGTTCAATGTCAGTGTCTCTGCTTTTCTGAAAAGCATTTCTGATTATTACATAATTTTCATGCAAACGTGATCCCCATGTGGCTGCCGTTTCATTGTGTTTGGGTTTGAGCGAGGCAAAAGGTAGCGTGCGGGCAGTCTTTTTGGCTTGCTTAGGAATGTTGCTTGCATGAGTTCTTGTGTCCAAATATTTGATGATGCGGCGAACTGTGTTTAGCCATTTGTATATATAGTTAGATACTGCTGATGGTTTTTCAGACCTCCCAGCTATGTTCAAATTCTTGGTGCCAAAGGCGTCACTTGCCGCCTGATGTGCCAATTTGTGCAGGGTATCCCATGTCGCGTCAGGGTGCATTTCCTTGAGGCCAGTGCCGCCGTTTCTAGTTGCTTCCGATCCATTTTCCATTTCGAGTGTGCTATGTAGTCTTTCAGTGTAAGACACCCAGCCTGTAGCGTATTGGAATAAATGGGCGGTGCAATCTATTTTTCCGAATGCATCTCAGATCCGTACAGGTTCCAGAATTTAGCAGGCATATGGGGTTGTAGGAGAATATTCCAGCTGGTCATGTGCTCATCTGTGTTGGATTTCGTGATTTTCTTAACTTCCAGTGAGCTGAATGACAGGTGTCGTTTGAGATAGGCATTAACATCTTTCTTATTTAAAAGGTGAGGCGAACCTATATGCCAGATGTTATCTTTGTCGTTATGGCCTAAGTTGAGACCACCTTCCGGCATCCCCTTTCCTCTAGAGAGTAGGTGAGCTGCATGCCATGGGCTATTAAGGTGAATCCACCATTCCTTGGGTTTGTTGTGCCATTTTAGACATTGTTCTATATTGTCTGCCTCTTTATTTTTAGCTATGAGCTTACTCACTGTTATGGGGCTGCCGTCAGTATTATCCCGTTTAAGATCAAGATCAGTGGTGTCACCCTTAATGGTGCTGATAGCGGTTCTAGCTTTGTTTTTATTGATGCACGCGTGCACGAGTTCGTTTGTGCTGTATCCGTTTGCTTCGAGAAGTCCTACAATATCTTTCCTGTTTATTTTCCTTTTTGTACCCTTATTTTTGTTTGTCATTCTAATTGGGTACCCTGGGTACTCATCATGTGTGGTTTCCTTGGCACCATTAAATCTAGGTGTTGGCAAAGTTGTATCGGTGGAAATCTCCGGTTTGGTGTCGATTTGAGGGAGCTTAAATTCAGCCCATACTATCCCGTGGTCGGAGATGATATAAGGGTTTTCCTCCGTCCATCCTGTTTTAACGGTCATTTCTGCCATAGCTGTGTTGGCCATGATATGGGTGAGTTTTGCTTTTGAGTTTTTGGATATGACATGTGTGAAAATTTCCGTGTTTGGATTACGGTCCATTATCAGTTCATTAAGGGAGCATCTGTCATTGTTGAAATAGGTTAAAAAAAGATGCTTATTCTTTTCGACATGCTCTTGATACGACATGTAATTTCCACCTGACACCCGCTGATTTGGGGTAATGGTGCAGTTTTTGTCACCTATCTCTACGTAGGCCTTTTTTGGATTATTTCCTGCCTTCCCTGCCCAGTCAGTAAGTGTGTCATATAATTCCACTTGTTCCTCTACTAGTGTAGCATCATTCATATAACCGCTGGCTATGTAGAGCTCAAAACCGTTATTTCCTGAAAATTTGGTCATTATTGCTCTCTTTGCATCTCCATCGATTGTGGTGACCGAGGTGGATAGTGGCAAACTTTTCGGATTCCATAGGATCATGGAACCAATGGAAGCTCTTTCATTTACATGAGACGTGCGAAATTGGATTCCTTTTTGTGTCATTAGGGTTTTGATTAATGCAAGGTTTTCAGTATTTACCTTGGTTTCTGATATACATATTATATCAGCCCGTCCGTCAATTAAAAGATTGCAGATTGTTTCTAATTTGATTAAACTGTCTTTATCTTCTTTGTGGTGTCGGAGGCCTCTCATATTAATACCCATTATAATCAAATTGTTAGAGTGTTGTGCTAGTTGTAGTTTAGTGAGTCGGTCTATTTCTTCTGACTGTCTCATGGCGTTTTTGTGTTTTGCTTTTTGTAGTATGCATCTGCCATCTTCGTCATAAATGTTCTCGATATCAAAGATTTTGTTTGTGCATTTGGTTTTACGGATTATTCTCTTTTGTTTATGAGAGTGTTTCCTGCGGTATCCATATGTGTGGGGTTCACAGGAAGGCTTTCCTTTGCCTGAGATGAGGTGATTATACGCAGTGTGGGTGGATTTACAGTCTTTGTGCTCAGAATTTGGCTTTGTTGGATGTGCATCAATTTTCGGAAGGTGGGTTCTCAGTGATTGTCGTATGGTCGAAATGGCTTTGTTATTTTCGTGTTTGGTTATCCTGGCTTCTCTGCCCGTTTGTGGTAGAATTCTAATGTTTAGGTTTTCAAGTTCGTATAGTAGGTCTCTGTTTAATTGTGCTGCTGAGAAGAATTTAGTGTTGTGCAGGATGTGACAGACTTTGTGGGCTAGTGTAAAATTGAAAACCCCCATGTTATTCGGGTGTACTCCCAGTTTCAAGGTTATGCGGTGCAACCTCAGGTCTTGAGGAAAAAGTGTGGAAATGTCTTTCTGGTGTTTATTGTTAGAGATATCAAACTCACAGTGAATAATCTGTCTTTCTGGAATGATGTGGACTGCAGTTGACCATATGTCCTTAGCCACAAGAAGATGAATTTGAATGTTGGTGTTATCCGTGTTCGAGGTGTGATGATATTTCCTATGCGATTCGATGGCTTCTGAAACTATTGTTTCATTAGTGGTGTGTGTCTTCCATTTCAGTTTAAAAGCTTCTATCAGAGTTTCTATCTGCTTTTTGGGTGTGGCACCTCTGCGTGTGAGGATGTGGTGGGGAGGTAAGGTCATATTAGGGCCGCTGATTGCGGCGTCATTTCCAGCGTGCTCCAAGTGTTTGAGCTCCAGTGTGTTACGGGTATTCTTTACCTGCACGGCCCTATTTCTTCCCTCATTTCTAATCGGTATTTATGTATTTCCTTTTGCATCGTTTTGTTGCCATACTCCCCAATATATAAATCAGATTTTAGGTACTCGAAAAATGAGGTCTGGTGCAAGCCTCTGTTCCATTGTGCCCATCTGAAGGCGGTTTTTGCTACCCATGTGCCACAGTTGTATGTATCTGTTTGAAATGTTTCCTTGCTAGTGGTAGTTGTGAATTCATTATATTCTGTGATGGTTATGAAATTTTTTAACCAGGTTTTGAGTGCTGCCTCAATCATATTAATGGTTTCTCTTTCGGCTTTATCATTCTCCAAAGGGATCATATATGTAAGCTTCTATTTTCCCAGGTGATGATGAGCGAATCATTGTGAGACGCCAATGTATATTGTCACACACGCCTATTTGTGTGTGGCCATATTTCTTGAGTCTGCTATTAATGAGTTGTGTGAGTTTTTGGTCCTCCCCTGTCATCTTCAGCATCATGTCTGTAAGGTCCATAGGGGCTATGGTACTCGGGTCCCGTATTTTCATTGCATCACCAACATGAGTTGCATTGAACCACCCCTTTTCTGAAAGGAGTGATTCCGTGGCCATTGTGGTTTCAACTACCGCGTTATCTTCGGTGCTTGCTCCACCGCTTAACAGCTTCTCGGGTTCCGAAATATTATATTGTTTGGTATCGGTATCCTTCTTGTGGTGGGTTTTATATTTCATTATTCTTGAAGGTAAATTCATTTTGGGTTTCTTTGCAGTTTGGGTCCGTGTTCTCTCCCAGAGCCATGCCGTTTTGGGGTTTTGAATCATGTATTTCAAGGCGCTCTTGCTTATCCTTTTGCAGGCCTTAGGTCTCTTGTGGGCTAGGTGTATTATGACTCTGGGTCCCGGGAAATATTTTTTAGGATTCAACTTCATTCTGCTGAGTTCCGCCATTATATGAAGAAGCATGATAGTGGGCCCGTAAGTGGTTGTTTGCATTTCCGCTCGTGTTTTAATAATATTTTTCTCACATCTCAAGAGGTGTCTCATTATGTAATATGTCATAATTATGCTGCCGCTTATAGCTTTATCTATTTTTATTTCCATTTAAAATATATTTCAAACCATGCTGGGCTTACTATAAGATACATATATTGTGTTGAGTTAACAGCCCTTTCGGTCCATACCAGATTGAAGGTATGCTTTTTTAAGTTTTTCTTCCACCGCGTTAGATTTGCAATATATCGCTGTATTATTTCCGAGCACCGTATTGGTTTATCTGTGGCCCGCTTGGCTACACTCCGCGTGTCTTTTATAAGACCAGTGCGCACCTTGCTTCCCCCATTCCCGTGGCTTCTGAGCATTATTGTGCTCTCCGTGTTACGCGTTACACCCACTTGTTGCCTCCCCTCAGATACCATATCGTTTATTTGGGCATTCCTCTTTCGCACATGGTTTCGTATATGTCCTCGGGTCCCTTCCCTAAAATTTTTTGGTTCTAGGCTCTTTTTTGCAAAATTTCGATTTTTAGCGAATTGTGCCTCATGCAATTCGCTTCCGGTCCAAGGTTGTCCGTTTTCCTTTATTTTTTCCTTACTATCCCTTATTGTCATATATAAGCATTGTGTGAAATATTTTCGCCCAATTTTACTCCTACGCACCTCTACCCGTCCCATATTCCCTAGGTATCGACTCGAGAGGTTAGGGTTTCCTATTATTTTGGTGCTTATAGCCGCCTTTCCCCCTAGAATCATGTGTTCGTGCCCTCGGGTCTCTCGTAAAATTATTTTATCATTACTATTAAGGTGTATTGCATTCGGTTCTATGTTGTTTAAACAACAAGCTAAGTTCACCGTGACCCGCTTCAGGTTAGCAGCAAGCCGCTTCGGAAAGTATGTGAGTTTATTTGGGCTTTCCGCGGTCCAAACAAGTTGCCGTATCAAAGTTTCATACATGTGTGTTATGTTCACATGAAAGTGTGTCAAGTTATCAGTCTGATATATGTTATCAGACTGCCGCGTTAAGTTAACACATATGTGTGTTAAGTTGACATACTGTTGCCTTAAGTTAACAGCCTGCCGAGTTCGGTTTGAGGACTGTTTTCTTAAGCTATCAGAGGTGTATATTATGTTAACAGACTGTATTGTCACACTACCAAACCAGCACTTATTAGTGGCATAGAAACTAGTTAAGTTATTAACATTTTTGGTGACTTCTATGTATCTGTTTGAAAGGTTTACCGTACTGTTTATTTTCCAACCCAACAGGTGTTTAACTATATCTATGACCTTATTGTTGAGCTGGTTAGTACTGCCCTCCGCAGTGAGTGTACACTCAGTATGTCTCACCAGTCTGGTGGGTGTGCTATCAGTTGACTTGTGAATTTTCACAGACAGGGTGAGAAAGTTGGAGATCAAATTGAGCAGGGCAAAAAATAAACTGACACTACTGGCTTGTTTAAGTCGATTGTAAGCAGAGGCAGCACAATTCTGAGTTGGAAGAGAAATGCAGGTGTGTGCTGGAGAATTAGCATAAGATGGAACTGAGTGAACAGCTCTGGGATGCCGTGTGAATGTTTTACGGCTATCACTCATACTTAGAGTGTTGTGCTGTGTTACACGATGAGCACTATCAGGCAGCTCTGAAGTTAACAATTGAAAGCCGATCAATGTCTGGTGGTGCCAATGGAAGTACAACCTAGGTGTCAGCTTTTCAAAACAATGGCAGCCTGAGATCTTTCGGAGAGGAAAGGCAGCAGAATTAAGTCTCAAAGTCCATATCTTCCAATGCTTTAAACCTGTTTTGCAACTCAGCTCCTTCTTGCTGAGCAATTTGAGTGAGTTGCTCTCTCCTGTCGCTTCCTGCAGTTTTCTTCCGTTCACCTGGGCTTGGTGTCGGTTCAGATTGTGCAAGGGATCTCTTTTTCCCTGCCGAAATGCAGTGTGTGTTAAGTTACAAGCAAGGAATTCAAGACAAGTGGAAGAAGCATAACAGCAATGTAAAACACAATCACAGAAGGTGTGTGAAACTTTGTTACCTTTAATGCAAGCCGTGCACCTGCAGTTTCGGGGATGTCCACCGTGCCTTTGAAGTGTGCGGCGGGGAGCCTTCTGATCAGTGCTCTGGCCTGTTCCTTCACCAAATCCTGGCGGGATGTTGCTCTCAGCTGATGGCCCGCTGGGCTCTGCGAACTGGGATGCCGAACCGGTGAGTCCGTAGATCTTTACGGGGCAGTTTTTTGAGCTGTGGCCGTTTGCTGCTCTACCCTCACAGCTTCGGCAGATCAAGGCGGAGCACTTCGAGATGAAAACTGTGCCTAGGCCAGACCAATGGTACTCCAGAGGGAGTGCGTACATAGCGTGATCTTTGTTAGTTCTGTCAATTCTGGCTGGTTCTGAGTGCCTGCCGAGTCCTGTTTTCAGTTGAACAAAGATTTGCCTCACGAGTCTCGATCTTTTCTTTTTACCGCCTGCCTTTGTGTTGACTGTGAACGTCTGCTGAAAGGTGATCTCTTTAATGAACTTTGAGAAAGGCGATGCTTTGATGTGAGTGAGAATGTGAGTTAGCCTCGGCTGCTTACCGGTCCTGTATGCTTTGAAGCCCAAAGTAATGCTCGTTAGTTTGCTACTCTTGGGCGTGATGAGGAAATCTTGGCCGTCAGCTATCACGATTGCGTGTTCCACGAGGACTCGGGCCTCCTCAATCGAGGCAACTTTCACGTGCATAAACGGAGTGGCACTGTCAGGGTACTTCTTCCCCTCTACGCTGAAAATTGCAACTGATTTTTGTGATTGAAGCAACACCGTTTTAAGAAGTCTGCCTACTTCTGAAATCTCACGCTCTGTGAAAGGGCCTGCTGTCGTGGCACCCAGTCTCTTGACTTTGACCGATGCGAGGAAATCGTCGCTCTGCAGCCCACCGTCCTCGTCGTCCGTGTCGTAATCGTCGTTCTCTTGCAATTCTCTGTTCAGATTCTCGAACTCCTCTGCCTCGTCAAACGCTGAAAGATCGAACTCGTCCTCTTCCTCGTAATCTTGCATACCCACAGGTGCCTGTTGACAAAAAAGAAATGTGCCCAATGACTCTTTTAAATTTGCTAGGGGGCAAGGTGTAATGGAGTTTATTACAGTCTGTTTCTTAATGCTTATCCGTAATGTGTGGCGTGCCCTAGTAGAGGGCGTGCCCCTGTGTGAAAGCCAAGTAATGAATGTCAGTTGCTCAGGGTATTTTATGCCGTTTTGGCTCACCTCGTTTGGTGTGCGATCTTCCGCAGAAGGTGCTTCAGTGGAGGGTTGTGGAATCTCCTTGGAGGCGGTGTCCATAAGTTTTTCCAGAGAGTTGGCGAGCTGCAGGTGTTCGCTATTCAGGTCGTGGTCTCCTTTGTGGATGTTCTCGATTATCTTCTCCACAGCTGACAGTACACGCGTGTACTGGTCAAAATCCAGCAGCTGCTCTCCGCAGTTGCACAGGCTCGCCACGTCAATCTCGCCCTTCGATGCTCCCAAGATTTTCTTGGCAACGTCGCTTGCCCCAGCAACCAAAACAACTTGCTCGCCTTCTCTCGTCGCCACATAGAAGAGATCACAGCAGTGCTGCATACAAATTTTCCGGTGTGTTAGTAATGCTGTTTTATTAGGGTGTCTGCGGGAAAATGCAAGTGTCGCAGCGTTGTTGTTGTCAGCTTTTGTCAAAGCTTTGCGATGCTTCTTTCCGCAAGAACAATGCTCACGTAAAATTTCAGGTGCTAGCATAATTTTCCGGTGCTTTAGCGATGTTATTACGCTGGAATGTCTGCGAAAAAATGGAAGAGTTAAAGCGATTTGGCAGTCAGCTTTGTTCAGGGTTTCGCGATGCTTCTTTCCGCGAGAACAATGCTCACGTAAAATTTCAGGTGCTAGCATAATTTTCCGGTGCTTTATCGATGTTATTACGCTGGAATGTCTGCGAAAAAATGGAAGAGTTAAAGCGATTTGGCAGTCAGCTTTGTTCAGGGTTTCGCGATGCTTCTTTTTACAGCAGCAATGGGCGCGTGAAATTTCAGGTGCTAACATAATTTTCCGGTGCTTTAGCGATGTTATTTCGCTAGAATGTCTGCGGAATAATGGAAGAGTAAAAACGTTTTGGCAGTCAGCTTTATTCAGGGTTTCGCGATGCTTCTTTCCACAACCGCAATGCGCTCGCGAAATTACAAGTGCTAACATAATGCTTATCACAGTATCTTTCATACAAGAGAGGGGGAAATTACAGTTACTTACTTTGAAGATTGTGGTCGTTAGAAGGACTCTGTTTCGTAACGCAAGATCGCCGAAGTAAACAGTGACGTTTAATTCCACTTCGTCCCCCAAGTCTTCCTTCACTGCCTTGATGAATTCCGTGTATAGGCACGAGCCTATCTCGATCTTGTCGAGTCCTGAGGACTCCCACTCGGTGAATTTGGTCTTGATCTCACCACTGCGCTTTTTTATTTCTTCGAGTGTCGCGGCTTTATCCCAAGCCTGTCCTAGCGGACGCTCCGATTCGTTCTCCATATCTGCTGAAGACGCAATGGAAGCAAACACCAAGGAAAGGATTAGAGATGTTTTTTCCCAAAGTCTCTTGTACGTTTTGTTTTTTATCTTCTTTTTTCCGATGTTCGTATTAGCGAAAGGTTTTTGGTTCCTCGCGAGCGCAGAGCAGAGCTCTTTGCTCACTTCACCATGCTTATTTTTACGTATCCTGCCCGCAGAGTTTAACTCTTTAGGCCAAGACACGGGTTAGCGAAAGACAATCATAAAAGAATTTTGCAGGAAGGACACACTGTGAATAGGGTTTGGGCATATTGAACGAAACAAGAAGGCGCAAATCACGCTGTAAAAAACAGCGCGCTTTTACCTTCGTTTTTATCTTCCTCCAGCTTCGAAAAACCTTCAGAAAATATTATATCATATCATTATTTTTCAGAAAAACATTTTCAGGTTCGCCTCATAGGGCGAACGCGTTTTCGTGAGTTGTTGACAGGTCATACCTTCCAATTTCGACACATGGTGGTTGGTTTGACCTCCAAGGCCTAGGACAGTTTCGTAGATTTTGTCCCGATGCCTTTGCAACCTCGCTTGCTAACTCATATTACAATGAATATTCGACATTCAAGCGTTGGATACCCCACGCCAACGGGAAGCGCTCGGCTGATTTGTTATTTGGGTATGCGCACCCAAATGACAAAAAACGCATCTTTGAAACTCGTTAGTTTCAAAGATGGGTGGCCGATGCCTTCGTGCTTATGTGTGTTAATCCATATGAAATATTCCATGGAATAAATCTGAATATCCCGCACAAACGGGAAGCGCTCGGCCGTTTTGTAAAATTAGGGTGCACCCAAAATACAAAACGCATCTTTGAAACTCGGAAGTTTCAAAGATGCTTGCCGGTCGCGTGCAGCGGTAAAAGGCAAGTCAAAGGGTTTAGGATATATAAGAAGTACAGGGGCCTTTTTTTCAAGCAGAACACGCCGTGAGTGTCTATTACAACGGCGCCCACCATTATCACAAGCGAGACAAACCTTCTTAAAGCTTTTTGGAGGCTTCCTCATGATGGCACCAGTGGGAACGAGAGCGTTTGACCTGTGTGCACATTATTTGAACACGAGTCGTGAAAAGGACCACCGGTCATAGCCGGATGACATCAAGAAAACTTATTCTAAATTCAACATGAAAACGGGTTATTCTAAAATCATGGAAACTTAATCTAAATTAATTATTTTTCCGCGGGTACTCGACAGCAACATGGATGGAGCCAGAGTAATCAGCCTGAACACTCAACCCGTCCCACGCCACACAATCGCCGCCATGCGTGTCATGGGGAGACAGACTTTCGCCCCCCCATAAAATGGGGGTGACTGTCTCTTCCTGTGTCACCCCTCGCCGTGTAGTGTCACTTGCATCTTGCCTGCCGCCAGTTCCGACCGATAATAAAACACCTAAGTTATTTTATTATCTCATCTTAGTCTCCGTATGTCTCTGCGAGTGCCCGACAGTTCTTGAAGTACAACCTGCGTATATATATATATGATATATATATATTTCAGGTTCTCCATCAGGTTATGGTGCCCTTACACGCTTATTTTTACGTACCTCGTTGACTCGTTGACAAGATCGCTTCACGCCCTGTGATTCTAACCGACATCTTTTTAGTACCGACATCAGCCGTGACGCGCTTTCGACATCTAAGCAACCGACATCTTCCGACATCTGTTTCCGACATCTGCTTCCGACGTGATTTTCCGACGTGATTTTCCGACGGTTGCTTCCGACATCTACGCCTTCGCTTTTAGCACACTTGTCAGCTTTCAGCAACGCAGGCATTCCGACATCAACCGTATTGCACTACGCACAACAGCGGCAGCACCGACGTCACGGCATCTTTTATTTCCGACATCTTCAGCCGTTTTCCTATTGCACACCTTTTGGCTTCGTGCTCTGGAAACGACCGTTTTTTTTCCCCAACCTATTATACCGACATTTACGCCTTCAACACTCTGGCCAGCGGCACCTCTGCTGCCGGAAAATTGGCTTACCGCACGACTTTTTTGACCTCACCGCCGTGTTCCTCGTCAAAATCTACCCCAATTTGACTTTTTCATCGTTCGATTTGGTTATTTTGGCGAAAGTTACGTTTTCGTTTGGGAACCCTAAGTGTTGGGCTCCAGATTTTCCAGCTTACAGCGGCCATGGCTTCGTGTCGTCAGCGTTCGCGCATTTCTGCAGTTGCCTCCGCGCTGCGGGTGATTCGACTACGAGAACTTACCCCTGGCTACGATCTGGTGGTGTCTGGTGGTGCTTATGCACCAGACACCAAAATCGAGTCCATCAACCACATCGTCGACATGAGCTTTGACCACTACGAGCTCACCCCGCAGCATCCTCCACTCTTCCCTCCACCCTGCGTGCCCCTTGGCCACTGCCTGGTGGTGTTTAGTGGTGTTGCAGCCCTCATCCCGCCGCTTTTCCTCTCTGCTTTCGCACTTATGTGCGGCAGAGTGGAGCCACACCGCATTTTCCGCCTTCGCCCCCCCCGGGGTGTCCAAGTCCCCGCACTCGCTCTGTTGGTGCCACGCATCGTCGCACCGCATCGCGTGGGCGTTGGGTGACAACGTCTTGGCGGCGCTCGACTTCGTTCACCATCGAGATCTACGCCGCCGTCCACCCTCGATTGCTGGGGCTAGATTCGCCGGCTGGCCTGTGGGAGTAGTCATCCCCACAGCACATGCATGGGCGTAAGCCCCTAGAGCACGCATCTAGAGACCAACGCAGGCTGAGCCACACTAGTTGGGTTGAAAAAGACCCCTTTGGGTCTCACAAGATGTATGTTTCCTTAGGGTTTCGCCTTTGTGCTTGCCGTAGCATCTTAGGCCTGGCCTGTCAAGTTGGCATCGTGGCACCTCACACCTTCGGGGTGAGGTGGTGTCATGGGGAGACAGACTTTCGCCCCCCCATAAAATGGGGGTGACTGTCTCTTCCTGTGTCACCCCTCGCCGTGTAGTGTCACTTGCATCTTGCCTGCCGTCAGTTCAGACCGATAATAAAACACCTAAGTTATTTTATTATCTCATCTTAGTCTCCGTATGTCTCTGCGAGTGCCCGACAGTTCTTGAAGTACAACCTGTGTATGTATGTATATGATATATATATTTCAGGTTCTCCATCAGCGTGCACAAAAGCGGGGTCGTGGTGGTAGAGCTGTGCGCGGGTATATGCTCCGCCTTAGAGGCGTACCTGGCCACTGGCGGCAAAGTCAGACGCTACGTGTATTGCGACAACAACACTACGAGTCGGCGAACATCTCAACACCGCCTGACGACAGCCTGCACAACCAGTTCCTCTCGCAGCTGCCTTTAGACGCCCTCCAAAACGCCTTCACCACCCTACCAAAAGACCTGCGGCAGATAACACCTCACCACCTAGCCGACTTGGCTGCAGACGGCGAGTACGTGTTTGCCATAGTCGGCACATAATGCCAGGACCTCTCGTCAGCAGGTTCCCTGCGAGGCCTGCAAGGCAAATACTCGCCAGTGGTGTACGACGTCGTCAACGTGCTGGGCCAACTACAACGCTTGGTAGGTCAGCAGCGATTCATTTACTTGGTCGAGTGCGTCGCCGCACTGACAACACAACTTCAATAGCCGCGAAGTGAGAGAGGTGATGCACCCGCTCATGTGCTCCATGATAAGCATTCCCATTACCATCGACCACATGGCACCCATGACATACCGGTAAAGTGTCATCTAGGAATTAGTTAATGATGCCTATTACCCACAGCTTAAGGTGACCTAAGCCACCTTAATTTAAAGGGCTCGTGGGGGCTTCTTCGGCGGTGCTTTCAAAATATGGAGATCCATGTCGGCATGATCTTGAGCTGCTCTTTCTGCAGTGTCCTATCAAAAGTTTGATCTGAGTTCATCTTGACCCTCAAAATCTCGGTTGAAGTAGGGTGGGTATTTCCCAATTTTCCTTAAGATGGCTTAAGCCACCTTAAGCTAATTAGCTCACCGGGGGCTTCCTCTAAGACGCTTTCAAAATTTGGAGACCCATGTTGTCAAGATCTCGAGCTGCTCTTTCTGCAGTGTCTTGCCAAAAGTTTGATCCGAGGTCATCTTGACCCTCAAAATCTCGGTTGAAGTAGCATGGGTATGCAAAAACCGGGAAAATCGCTCAAATTTTACTAAATGTTGCACCCTCTTGGATACTTCCCAAAATTGCTCACCGGGAACTTGGGCTCGCCTAATAGTGCACATAGTGTCTAAAAGAAGACAATGCCGCCGTCATTTTGAGCTAAAAAAATCTAGCTTCCGGTACCGATAGCTCCCGTAATAATTGAAAACGTTAAGGTGGCTTAAGCCACCCTAAATCGCTGTTAGGGTGGCTTAATGTCTCTTACCCATCTTTATGTTGGCTGCAGCCAACATAAAACCCAAAGTTCCGAAGTATATAACTCATGGTTAATGATGCATATTGCTCGAAAGCAAGGTTGTTTGAAGGGCTACTAGACCTTTACAAAATTGTCAATAATACGTGATATACCTGATTGCACCCACGGACGCTTGCATAATTGTGCCCTAGAGCTAGGGCGTGATCGCGAAAAGACAAAATGCACCTTATGTTGGCTGCAGCCAACATAAGTGGTCATAATAAATGTGGGCAATAGGGGCGGCATGAGAAGGGCATTAAAAAATCGAAGACCTATGTTGTCAAGTTCTCGAGCTGCTCTTTCTGCAGTGTCTTGTCAAAACTTTCATCCGAGTTCATCTTGACCCTCAAAATATCGATCAAAGTAACATGGCTATGAAAACACCAAAAGTTTCTTGGGAAATCCACAAAATTGTACATTCTTTCGCATATTAACCCAAATTATCTTCGATAATTTTGAGCGGCCCAATATTGGTAACGCGTGTGTGAAAGAGAGCATCCCCGCCTTCATTTTGAGCTACTGAAATGTACCATCCGGTATCAACAGCTCCCGGGATTGTCAGCAAGGCTAATGTTGGCTCCAGCCAACATAAAGGGCCTTTATGTTGGCTGCAGCCAACAGATGGGTAAGAGACATTAAGCCACCCGAAGGGTAATAGCCAATGATACCGAAATTGTCTTGTTAGCGCGGCCCAAAACGGGTGCAGACACGTCTGCCGTTCGCGTACGCTCATTGTATTGGTCCTAGTACGTGGCATACACGCCGGCGGCTTCGAAAACATTTATTCTTCAAGTCACTAAAAACATTATTGAAGTTGCACGTGCTCTACGGAGGGTTCAGACTTTCATACGGCGTATTACAAAGTACCGAGTCGCTCGCAGTTGTGTATTTTAAGAAGCTTTTCAGGTGACGCGGTTTGATTAGGAGAAAATTCCACAACATAAAGATGCGAATAATAATAATAATAATAATAATAAATAATAAAACATTTACGCTAGCAAAGGGGACAAAGTCCTGAGAGTGCGGTATCCCTGCAAAGCAGGCTAGTGAAAACACCAGGGGCTACTCCCTCTGCTATAGCGCGCCCACAAAGGGGCTCAGCCCACTTTTCAGCAGGGTGACATCTAGAGAAAAAGCTAAGTGCTAGGCAATAAAAAACTCTAGAAGATGGAGAAGCTGCGAGAAAGACAAATCCTACTGTCCGGCTAAGCTCGCTGAATATCAAACAGATAAACACATAACTAGTGTCTGGCCGAGGCTTTATGCTCTCGGAAACCCAGACAGTGAAACAAGTCTGTACTACTGTACTGTACTACTGTACAGTACAGTGCTAGGATGTCACGGACACGAGACGGAAGCAGGGTCAGGCTAGGGGCTAGTCAGAGCCCATAATAACTAAGCCTAAACCCGAAGTCCAGCATTATTGCAGGAGGGTTTGAAGAAAGTCGTTTGATTGTTGCACAGCTTCTGTTTCTGTCATGGCTTCACTGCTCGAGATGTCAACTGTATGCGGGTCAGTGTTTAAGGTGGTGGTGGTGTTTAACAAAAACACGTCTCGCCTATTTTTGGTGTGTTGCCTACAAATTCTTGAAAGTTTTTTAAGGAGAGGTTTAATCTTGCCACGGGGAACACCTATCGTGTTGAGGACAGTACCAAAAAGAGGAGGGAGGTACCCCATGAGTGTAAGTACTTTGGGCCATTTCACGGTGCTTATGAAGGGCTTGGAATTTGCATTGGTGATTGTCGTGTCATGGTGACCACCATAATAATGCTCAGCACCATTCTGATGATAGGGGGGGTCTTGAGTGGGCCATGGGCACAGCGAAGAAGGAAGTACTTTGTCACTTTCGTTCAGAACTTCATTCCAAATATCAGGGCTGACTCCGGTGTATTCTAGCCTCTTCTTCGTGACTCTGGACTTAGGAAGGACATTGAGGAACCATCTGGCAATCTTTTTCTGTGTAGGCCTCCAGTCAAAGGCTGGTTGAGTATCACTGGGTGCACTGTCTATAGCTATGATAACGACATCCGAAAAATCATCCTGATAGCATCCGCCACCTGGGAGAACGTAGGGGTCATCACCCGTCCAATAACCATGTGGGATAAATGGAATAGTGTTATGCGGGAATCTGAAAACAAGTTTAAAACCTGTATCAAACCATCTTTTTTGGTTTTTGGGAGACAGCGGAAGAATCCATGTTCCTGAAAATCCAGGGACGGTGTTGGCCGCTTTATGTCCCATTTCCAAGGTAGTCATAACCGCCGAAGATTTGCCCTTATCCTTCCCATCAAAGGGGGGATTTCCGTAAACGATTCTGCCAATGCCTGTTAACGGGTCCACGTAGGCATCCCAAGCGAGACCATCAAAGCCGATTTTCCCATGATAACAGAAGGGCCTGAGGGCTTTTTTCATTCTAGTGGTGGGTATGCATCTTCTCGAGTAAATTCTAGGGTGGGCATTTAGTGGGTTGGAGAAAAGTTCACAACCGTTCTTGTCAAGGTTTCTGTCATCCACCAAAATACCTAAGAGGCTTCTTCTTATTGCGTAGCAGTTTTTAGGGTCTCCCGATTCAAACTTACATGCATTGAGTGCTTCATGAATATCGTGTGCCCTATTCGAGTACTCCGCAAGTGAGCATGGGACTGCTTTGTTGGAAAGGCGGTGCCAAGCCAAAAGTTTCCAAAACTCTTTCTTTTGGACATATTGGAGTTCGGGATATTTAATTGTTCCCGTAACATGGTCAATTTCGGGCTTTGCGGTCACAGCAATGGTATTCTTTTTTGAACTTGATGGACGGTACATGCTAGCTTCCGGGAGAGCGTGTAAGTATAATTCCTCATTCATTTCCTGTCTTAGGTCAGCAAGTGGAAAAAGTTTCGATGGCTGTGTTTTGATGTATGTGGTACCTTTTCCAGGGTTTAGTAGTTTAGGCTTTTCTGAGATTTCTTCAGCGATGATTTTCCTTAGTTCGCTATCTTGGGTTGCTCTAAGACTATACAAACTATTATTATGTCCTGGGCATTCAAGTTGGATGTGTTCAAAGGTGCATTTTGTATTCTGTTGGCAGTAGGGGCAGTTTTCAGTCCCGCTTTTCCCCAGTTTAAATAAGCGTGCTGGAGAGGCTTGAAGACCCGATGCGATCATTTTCTTCAGTTTTTAAAGAACCCTTTTTATAAAATTTCGGTGTTGCCGAATTTTGAGTTTGGGTCTGAGTCGATAGCAGTTGAACCTGATGCCTGAGCCCCCCTGGCGCGCGTTTTCGTGCTGAATTTCGGGGTCGTGTACCCTACAGGGAAAATGGCTCACTTCTGCATCACGTGTGACAACGTGTGTCCTAGACCTCAGGATGGCCTCACTGAAAGAGTTCGGTTATCACGATATTCGAAAGTGTCAACGGTGTCTCGAGCCCGTCAGAGAATTAGAGCTTTCTATCGTAGAAAACAGAGGGTTCACCGTAGAGCTTATTAAGGCTACTTTCAGAGATTTAAACGGTCAGGACAAAGCAAATACGTTCGTAACAGTCAGTAGATTTCCACGTCAGGTATTCGACAGCATAAATCGACCACTCGGGAAGAAGGTCGCAGAGTCTAACACTAGGGCGCACGGCGAAAGCATCTCAGTTATGCTCACTCAGCAGCGTCATATTGATGCCTTGTTTGCCTTCCAGCGTTTCTTCCCGAATACGGGCCTGGGAGCGAGCAAAGTGCTCCCACGTCGAGACATTACGTTCATGGGACCCCCTATTACTATGAAGCACAGTGTTACGTATGACGGGGAGCACAAACTCAAGATTACTTTTTCAAGTCTTAGTTTTTAATCGAGCAGGTGTCCTGGTTATCCCGACAGGCTATCCGAGCCACCCGCGAGCATGACACAAACCCCCAGAGTTTTTACCACTGTCATTCATCAAAGAAGCTGCCTCAAAAATACCAAGAGAGTCATGGGGAACGCAATTATTTCCCCCAACAGTCGCGGCGGAACCAGCCGCGTGCCCCGCGGAACCAGCGGGGTACCGACAACGGCAGATTGGGGGGAAAACAGAGCGTTCCTTCGTGTGTCACTCTTCGCCGCCTACGTGGCACTGTGGGGACTCAGTACTCTGTACCGCACCAGGATCGCCATCAAAAGCCAGAGTAGCTCAACGGCAGAGCGCCCGTCCGGTATGCGAGAGGTCACGGGCTCGATCCCGGCCTGGCTCACCTTTTACGGGCTTCTGGTCTAGCGGTACAGTTTCTGTTTCTCCATGAGGTTATGGGCCCACCACGCTTCCACTGCGCATCGCGGTTGTGTGGTTGTGCCACGTAGACACTTCAGAGTGAGGTTGTGTCATGGGGAACGCAATTATTTCCCCCAACAGTCGCGGCGGAACCAGCCGCGTGCCCCGCGGGTCCCGCGGGGTACCGACAACGGCAGATTGGGGGGAAAACATAGCGTTCCTTCGTGTGTCACTCTTCGCCGCCTACGTGGCACTGTGGGGACTCAGTACTCTGTACCGCACCAGGATCGCCATCAAAAGCCAGAGTAGCTCAACGGCAGAGCGCTCGTCCGGTATGCGAGAGGTCACGGGCTCGATCCCGGCCTGGCTCACCTTTTTCGGGCTTCTGGTCACAGCGGTGTCACAGTTTCTGTTTCCCCGTTTGGGTTCGAGGTGAAAACGTAAAATTTCGTGCAGTCGACAATTCCCAGTGATGAAAATACCTAATCGAGGTAGAATTCGACGACGAAAACGGTGGTAGCGTCAAAAACGTCGCACGGTAAGCCAATTTTGTTGCAGCAGAGGTGCTGCGGTCAGATGTCGTCGTTGGACGTGATGATGTCGCACGTACCCAAGGAACAAATGTAGTCCCAAGCAGATGTAAGTCCAACAGGACAGGTGTAGTCCCAAGTGGAAGTCAGATGTGATAAAAGAGCGGTGGGCGCTCAGTCAGATGACGCGACGGTGTGTCGCGGTATACCGCAAAGGCTGCGGGATCTAAGGAAAGCACGCACACAATCACCAACCACAGAACAGCGGTGATAGCCCATAACCTGATGGAGAGTGTGATATATATATATAATGCATATTATATATCACACAGACCGAAGGAAAACGAAGCGTCCGGAGGCAGTCGAAAGGCGGGTGCAAACTCTGAGATGAGATAATAAAATAACTTGGTTGTTTTATTAGCGGGTCGGAAACTGCAGAATGACAAATGCTGATGTGGCACCTCAGGGCGAGGGGTGAAACAGGAGACACTCTCCCCCACCTTATGGGGGGGTGAAAGTCTCTCTCTCCATGAGAGAGTTATGGCACAAAGGCCTCGGTGTCAGTCCCTCGGGACCTTTGAACCGGTTTCGGAAGCCCCACTTCGGGATCTACCTTTTGAAACCCGTTTTTTGGTTTGGGAACCTTCCGAAACCGGTTTCGGAAGGTTACGAGTGTGTGTTTATGTTGCCGAAAGTGAATCCGGTGGGAGTATTCAGCATATGAGGTATCAAATTAAAGGTCTCGACGAGCCCGATAAGATGGCAAAATTAGGCATGAATACTCTAACCGGTTCTCACTTTCGGAAGCCAAAACAACATTTGTATGGGTTTCGGAACCCTCCGAAAAGGGTTTCGGAAGCCCCCGAAACCTGCAAATGTTTTCATGTGAAACGCTGAACTGGGAGAAAGATACGGATGTCTGCCACCATGGAACGTTTTGACTGGAAACTTGGAATGGCGACCAATTATAAAGACGCGATCATAATATATTGCGATTGTGACATGGCATGGCACCTGAAGTCGGGGAACTGTGACACTCAGCGACAGCGACGGCGACAGCGACAGCCGAGCGACATGGACGATGGAGTTCTCCAGTGTCGTCTTGTACAGAATCGTGTCCGTTTTTGCAATTCCTGTCGCTTTTTGCAGTTCTTATCAGTGACAACAACGCCGTTTGTGAGTTATTAACTATGGAAATGCGAGTTATCGCTTGCCCGCCCCAACTTTGTTGCGCTACTGCAGGCACAGCCCCTTGTGATTTTCATCACATTACATGAAGTACAATTTTTTCAACGTTCGTTACTAAGATATATGTATTCACAAGGCGAATACCTTTTTTTGAGCTCTTGATCGACCCGATCTGCAACCGCATCAGCTTCGTTTGCAGTCGCGACTGCAAGCTAAGTCGATGGGGTTCAAGATAGGGTCGACCAATTCACAAAAGCCGAGGGGTGTTCTTGCGTTCTAGCGCAAGAAACCTGTCAGATATATTCGAATTAATAATACGAATGTATCCCGTAAGTTTCAGAGCATGCCTTCGAGATTGCTCGAAACGGTCGCATCTTCACAAGAGAATCCAAACCCATAACGCCTCTTGTCAAGATGCGACTGTTTGAAGTATGCTTGACGGTAGGCCCTGAAACTTCCAGGATATATTCATATTATTGTTATGAATACACGTATCTGCCAGGTTTCGTTATTTAGAGTGCATGATAACTCCAATTCTGCAAGGCAGTTTTGGGTTTGGGTTAATCAAAAAAGATGCCAAACAGCCGAGGGCTTCCCGTGCGTCCTAGCGCACGAAACTTGGCGCAAATACTGCCAAGAGATATTTATTTAAGTTACTTGAAGCTCAAAGCTTCAAGTTACTTGTGCGCCCAACGCGCAATTTATTTCTAAGGCAGATGTTTTGGGTTTGGGTTCGAACGTGACACCCAAACCCAAAGATGCCAAACAGCCGAGGGCTTCCCGTGCGTCCTAGAGCGCGAAACTTGGCACAAATACTGCCAAGATACATATATTTAAGTTACCTGAAGCTCAAGGCTTCAAGTTACTTGTGCGCGAAACACGCAATTTATTTCCAAGGCAGATGTTTTGTTTTTGGGTTTGGGTTCGAACCCAAACCCAAAGATGCCAAACAGCCGAGGGCTTCCCGTGCGTCATAGAGCCCGAAACTTGGCACAAATACTGACAAGATGCATATACTTAAGTTACTTGAAGCTCAAAGCTTCAAGTTACTTGTACGCGAGACGCGCAATTTATTTCTAAGGCAGATGTTTTGGGTTTGGAACCAATGATATGCGACTGTTTGAAGTATGCTTCAAGGTATGACCTGACATTTACGGGATATACTCATACAAATTATTGATACGAATATATCTGACAAGTTTCTAGCGCTAGAACGCAAGAACACCCCTCGCCTGTCGTGAATTGGTCGACCCTATCTTGAACCGCATCAACTTAGCTTGTAGTCGCGACTGCAAACGAAGCTGATGCGGTTGCAGATGGGGTCGATCAAGAGCTCAAGAAAAAGGTATTCGCCTTGTGAATAAATATATCTTAGTTACGAACGTTGGAAAAAATTGTACTTCATGTAATGTGATTAAAATCACAAGGGGCTGTGCCTGCAGTAGCGCAACAAAGTTGGGCCCGAAGGAAAAAGTCTTTTTGCGTAAAGAGTCATTTGCGATAACTCGCATTTCCATACTTAACAACTCATGAACGGCACTGTTGACTGTGACCGTTTAGCGTTTGCGACTGTCAACTGACCAGGAATGCAAGCCATCATATGTAAAATGTGGTCCTAGCTCCTAGGTTAGTTGTGGACCGTCCGAAAAGGTTTCATCTCACGGGAGGGACAAGTTTTTGGTGCAATGTAGGCAAATGACGTGGAGTCAGTAAGGCCCAGTTGGCAGAAAATATTCGGAAGCGGTCATACGAACCAGTGGACAAAGGGATGGGTTTCGAAACACGATCCGAAAGTCAGCCCTTCCGAAACCGGTTCAAAGGTCCCGAGCCAGCCTATTAACATGCTATTCGATGAAATTGACATTAGGGTAGATAATTGACATTAGCTGTTTTTGGCGATATTTCGAAAATATGTGTGCTGAAATGTTTTATGTTGAAAATATTTTTGCTCGCAAACTGCTCGTTCTATTCCGACCTTAGTTGTTTTCCCATTCAGCACACTTTCACTCTTTTCGTCACCCACGGAGTGCGAGCTAAAGCGTCTTCAAGGCTTTGCGTTATCCCATTGAAGTCAACACTTGTGATCTTTCGCGAACTAGACCCTTGCGTGTTTATTGTGTGATCGGAGTCCGATGAGCGCTGAGTCGCTTGAGAGTCGCAAGGCTTTTGCAAGTTTGTAGTCATTGGAGTTTCTGCGCTTTGCGAGTGCATCGGTGTTTCAACGCAAGGAAAGCATAATGTCCCATCGTCGCGAACTGTTTTGTACAGCGATGAGCGAGGAGCGTTAACTGTCGATGAGCGAAATACGGCTGTTTATGTTTTTATGATATCGTCTTCCTTCTGGGTGTAGTATACTTCAGTCGGGGAAAGGTCAATAACTTCGTGGATAGCTTCGTCACCTATTCGCCAGAACGGCCCCATCAGAAAAAAAGGTCAAAAAACTTATGAAGAAGATTTCCGTGAAATAAAAACGACGAGAGTTATTCTGAGGTTCTTCAGGGGCGACAGCCGATGACTTTGAATTTGAATATTACGGTCGGTCATATGAAATTCATCGGATCGATCGACAATTTTTTATCCAATAACATCAATCTTCATCCAAGTTCCCGGATCGAGTTGAGATGTCATCAATCGAAATCAAGAACTTGAATGCAGATTCGAGTTCTGTGTCATGTTTAGCCCGTCCAATAAAGTATCTCGATTCGTAATTCTCGGATTAAGATGCCAAGACGACGAAAATTATTGAAACTTCTGGAACTCGTTCTGTTCTTCCTCACAATTGAAAACCTAGTTTGCACAACCCACTTACAGTCCATTGCCCTTTTTTTCTTATCTTTTCAGCAGATTAAAAAAATGGCAACTGTTGAGCAATTTAAGGCTTTGATGAAAGCAGGAAACGTAGTACACGACTGTTCGGGAAACAGTGATCTGTCGAACGCGTTCGTACTATACAGGGCCATGAGCTGCGCCTCACTGTTTTTCTCGCGGGACCCGAAGGCGCCTCTCATCAGAAAAAACTTCCCTTGCTGCCAATAAACGCGGATGAGAGTTTGAGGGTCGCCTTTGCGGGCACGCCTACCAGTAGCGGTATAGCGCCGTTATATGTGCTGGCGTTTTCTGGCGAGCAGGCCCATGATCATATTGCCGTCAGTTTGGAACCAGATAATATGCTAGTCAATAGCGTTGCGCCCCCCTATACAGAGAGAAAAAACAGGCTCGATGAGCTTGTTTCACGCGCGGCCACTTCTGGAACCAGATCTCCAACTGCTTACTGTTCATTCATAAATGAGATGTGGCGAAATTCTGAGAACACAGACTTCATTCTGGAAGTGTCCACAGAAATCTGCGCAAGAGTTCAGTCTCTTGGACGAGTCAATGGAAACGGAGATGGGTGGCACAGGCGTGCTTCCAACTGCGGTAAGTTCAAAAATCTTTGAAACCCTCATTATTTATTTGATTTGAATTGTCACATGGAGCTAATTCTAAAATAACGTTCATAAGTTTAATGAGTATTTTTGCACATTTTTCGGCGTGTGACCGGAATTGCTAGAAAAGTCTCATTAGCTTAATGAGCAGTTGTGCAAAAATTCTGACCTTTGCGCTTATTTTTGCAGTTTGCTCGAAAGTTTCTGTCATAATAGACATGTGTGACTGTTTTACCCGATAAATTCGATGTCTGACCGGAACTGCTCAAAACGTCGCATCAGCTTAATGAGCAGTTTTGTAAAGTTTCTGACCTTTGCGTTTTTCTTTGCAGTTTGCTCGAAAGTTTCTGTCACAATATGACATGTGTGACTGTTTTACCCGATAAATTCGATGTCTGACCGGAACTGCTCAAAAAGTCTCATTAGCTTAATGAGCAGTTGTGCAAAAATTCTGACCTTTGCGTTTTTCTTTGCAGTTTGCTCGAAAGTTTCGGTCATGATATGACATATGTGACTGTTTAACTCGATAAATTCGACGTCTTCCCGGAACTGCTCAAAACGTCTCATTAGCTTAATGAGCAGTTGTGCAAAGTTTCTGACCTTTGTGTTTTTTGTGACAGTTTGCTTGAAAACTTCTGTCGTAATATGATATGTGTGACTGTTTAACTCGATAAATTCGACGTCTGGCCGGAACTGCTCAAAAAGTTATCTTAGCTTAATGAGCGGTTTTGCGTTATTTGTCCTTTACTACATGAACTTGGACCAAATATAGACACAATGATGGACCACATTGGACGGAATCCTAAATATGATTGACCACATCGTTAAATACACGTATTCTTTTGTATATGGTAATAAATTTGATTGTAGAAAATACAATTGTTTTACAATTGAAAAAACTTCTCATTAGGCTAATGAGCTTCGTTTGGTCTTTTTGTTGCATTCTGTGTTTTGCAGACCACTTGGGAGCCGAAGGAATGCTTCATCTGCTTATCTGAAATAGATGAAGTCGAAGAGGCATTTTTAAAAACTGGGATTCCGATACAATGTAGCGATTTAGGATGTCAATGCATTGACAAATTCATGCACAAGGCATGCTTCACTCGAGTATAATCTGCAGAACTATGCGATAGAGTTTGCAACACCAGTTCACTGCCCATGCTGTAGAAAGTATTGGTTTGACCATCATACTCCAACAGTATAAACGGTTTTATTACCATCTTTCTATATGTAAATAATAAGTTTTACTAATGAATAAGAGTATTGTTTCGAATTGCTCATTAACCTAATGACCACCCGGGATGACCGTAGTCATGTCCGCATGACCGGGAGCGTGACTGGAAGAGTCGCGCTCACGTCGTGCAGTCGACTGGCTGATGGCAAGCACGTATGTAATATACATATTACATATATGGTGTCCGCTTTTTCGAAGCCCATGATCCCCTCGTGGTTGACCGTTGCGGCAATCAAGCACGAGGGCATCTTGCCGAACCCTGAGGGGGACAAGGTTGTCCTCCACGACACATATGCAGAGTGATACAGCTGAGGGGTATGTGTTATATTTCTATTAAATATGCTCGGTTAGAAAGATTCATGGTGAGGATCTTCTCGGATGCTGCGCTCATTGACCAAATCCCGACTGTTGACCAGTCCTCCCTAAACCTAGGGTTCCGCTCTACACTACTATTGGATGGGACCCAGAAAAACCAGGGAAGATATCTTACCCCGATTGGCCGGCCCCGGGCCGAACTGAGTCGCCAAAATGAGACCCGGGCCGAAGAGGGGCCGAAAGAGAAATTGCTTTGGGGCCGAACCAATTTGGCGCAAACTTCTAAAATTTTGATGAAAATTTTACGATTTTTGCATTTTCCCATACTTAATATTAAAATTTTCGCGCCTGCGGCGGGCATTTTGTAGTTTGGACCGGGCGGACCGAAGGCGGGCCGAAGGAAAATTTGATTTGGGGCCGTACCGGCTCAACGGAAGATATCTTCCCTGAGAAAAACCCCTCCCCACCATTCGACGCGGCGCGCGAAGCTTGACTTATCCCGCAGAACCCGTAAGTGCCAGCTCACGCCATGTACACGTGTAAGGTGGTGAGTACCGTTTTAGCGTTACCGCCAAAGTCATCGGACGAATCTGATGGTGAACATTGGTTTCATGTTTGTCATATTGCAAATCCAACGGTGACGATAACGATTTCCAGTCATTGTGGCACTATCGTGACGCAGAATTATACTACAAAAAATTGTATAAGGTAAATAAACATTGCGACAAAAACGCCGTATGGCACACGTTTCGCAGAATTCGTCATCGTTATCGTCGATCGTGCTCGCGTGACGAGGACGTGCTGTGACTTCTAACGCCCAACGCGCAACGGGAAGTGAAGGTAGGCATTTTTTGTAGAATACAGTAAAAGTTCAAACTCACCGCTACAGTCGTCAACGCTTCACATTTCACCGTCCAGCAGTGTGCAGCAGCGTGTGGTGGCCTCGCCAGCGGGTTGCATGTTATGCTATTTCTCATTCTTGCTCGCTGCAATATGTCACAGGTTTGTAGTGCATGTTTTTTATATGTATATGTATATGTATATGTATTGTGTTGTGTGTGCTTAGCGCGCTCATCCTTGACATGCGTGGAACTTTGACTTGGAGTGAACGGGAAGATTCCCGCGAGTCCTTTGCACTCGAAATAGTTGGTTCAAATCCAACTCACTCCACCTCTCCTTTTCAGTTTCCTTCGCTACTTTCGTTTGTCACTTATATTATCTTTCATCTTTACTAAACGTTACTTGGTTGGTTTTGTTTTTCAGATCGCTGAAAATATTCGAGTGGTGAAAACAATTTTTCCGCCATCATCTCGCGTTCACATTCGCGCTTCTTTGAGGTTCCTGGGTTGCTATTTATGTTTTGCATAAGGGAATCTTTTATACGTTTTCCGCTTTTTTACTAAGTGTTGGTTCTTTGCTTTACTTTTCAGATCGGCTATTTTGGAGAAACCCTAAATGGAGAAAATCGACCGCCTCGAGTACTTCATGAGCTTCAAGCTTCCCTTCGAGCGTGCTAGGTTGATAGATTGTTTACCATCGTAGTGTTGGAACTAGAAATCGTACGAATAGAACGTTATTTTGCGTATTGGTAGGATAGAGATGAGTAGTCCCAATTGCATCCCTTCGTGCCTAGTTAGTTACAATATTGTATTAATATGATTGTATTAAACATGCTCAAGTGTTCCATGCGTATGCGTGATGTGCTAGCCTTCGCATAGCATACGCATTGTGAACACACTTTATGTAAGTAGCACACATTTTCGCAATCATCTTGTGATATTGTGCATATAGATAGGCCTCGTACACGCGCACCTGAGCTGTACCCACCATTGCGTGCATGTGTACCCTTTTCGAGTACACATGCACGTATAGCGTACTAATGCCTTTCGTTGACATATGCAATAGGTCCACAGTATACACGTTTGCAACATGTTGAATATGTCTGTGCAATATGTATGCAATAGGTCTACAATATATATCCAACATATGCAACTTTTATTTCAATACATATGCAATATGTCCACAGTGTATATACAACATATTGAATTTGTATAATCAACACGTATGCAATATGTCCGCAGTATGTATCCAACATACTGAATGTTCCGTTTCGATACATATGCAATATGTATCGAAACATATTTCAATATGTTTCGAATATGAAAACATATATTGAAATGAATGATATAATGAAATTGCTTCGAAGCTAGAGGCACTGACTCAGAACGATTGCATGCCTGTAGGAAATGTGTGCTTCTCCACATGGACCCTGCCACTACAGTCGCTCGAGAGGGCGTTACTCTGCTTTCGTTTCGTGATTTCTCTGCCTGCGATGGTATCTTTGTTGCACGCATATCGACTGAGGTGCCAAGTGGAGATTCTTGTTTCGGAACTTTTGACTTCGATGCGCTCAGCGCGTTCGTGGACTTTGGAACCCTGGGATTGCTTGTTTCCACATGATTCTCAGCCGCGGTTTGTCGTGTGTCACTGCCTTCAAGCTGTCTCGCCATGTTACTTGCGTCTCTAAACTTTTTTTCGTCTGATTGTTTTCGCACTAGGTGTCACACTAGGACCCTGCTGGATTGCGGTTCCTTGTGGAGCACTATCTCGCCCTCTATCCTCACTTTCCTTCTGTGAGATGATGGCACGTTCTGCTGTGGCTACAGTCGCAACTGCCTTTGCGCCAACTAGCCTAACTGCCTCGAGCAGGTTTTTCGACAACACTTGAGAGTCTGTGAGATTCGAAAGTTGTGATTCCGCTGGTATATCTGCTTCTTCCTGTCGCAGCGCGGTAAAATTTCTTTTCGTGATCTTAAGCATATGCAGTGCCGCAGTCGCGCTGCTTACTGTCTGTTGTAGATGGACCTCAAGATTCTCTAGTAGTGGCTCAGCTGCCAGCTTATTCCTGCCGTAAAGCTGCATACTGAGCACCTGCTCGTCTCAAAACGCGTCAATTATACAGTTTGTCAACCATAAACCAAAAATTAGGCCGCCGAAAATCCATAATTTATCGCAATAAACATTTCATAAAGGCGGCAGAATTAAGGTGGACGCGTTGGCGGCAGAGCGGAAGTCTCAGATGGGGTGATCATAGCGGTAGATTGATGCATGATTCACGACACGCCGGACCACACTAACTGGCGGGAGTTCCAAGAGAACTTGGCTAAATGGTACGTGAATGTCCTTCCTGAACAGAAGATTACGGATAGACGTTTATTGGCCACAAGGGCCAGTATGTGAATTTGGGATAAGGTCAAGCTTTGTAGAGAGGAGGTTCTGCCCAAGACCATATGCCCGTGGGTGCCCAATACGAGGGGGGAAGGGGGCGCACAAGAAGAATACTATGGGGCTCACACCGAAAACAATTTTGTGGGCGGAAGAAGGCTAGCTTTCCTAAAACCTCTAACCGGTTATACGGCGACGCGGGGTTTCGGCAGTTGTTAAAAAATTAGCTATACGGTAGCTTCTCCTACTAAAACCTCTACCGTGCTTACATTATTGATTTTAAATGTAAATAATTATGGAGAAAAAAATCGTCTTTTGAAACGTAAATAGGCTTTAGAACTAAATCATTCCCCCTTGATAGGTTGCGAAAGAAAAAAATAAGGATACATAATTAAATATTGTGCCATACACATCATTACAACAAATTTAAACAACAAAGTATTAAATATATAATTCCGATCTCGCCCCTCAGCGCGAAAACAAACAAAGTGACAAAATATCTGGAAACTGGTCACTCTCTTCACCTACACGGCAGGTATGGCTGGCTGCGGCTCGGGACACGAGGGAGAGCTTTGTTTAATAATCTGCAATTTTCTTCCGACAGAATGCCGATGTGGCAAAACGACGCTCGGGGATATGGCCAACCAAGAAGCGCAGGTCACTCGAGAGGCTTCAACAGGCCTCCCTCCTAAGCTTCGGTGTCAAGCGAGGGGTTCCGGCAGCATCAGTGAACTCAGACCCGACCGTTCTCCGACCCGTCTCGGCACGTCCTGAGCGCAGTGCAAGAGAAAGATTCCTAGGAGTAGGAGAACGAGTTTTAAGACAAGTTCTCAAGAAGGGCGCTGGACGCCCGTTAAAACACACCGCGTTCGTGCATCGTTCAAACCCCCTGCAGAGATGCGACGTCGACCTAGGTGCGAGTCTGGTGGCTGAGCGCGACTACGAAACATATCCTAGAAGGTGGGTTAATGACTTGTTGTATGAGGCTGACTTTGATGAGTGGATGGGCGAGGATGCGGTTGGTTCTCAGCAAACGCCACGAACTCCGGCTGTTCCTCGCGGCGTCAGTTCTAATAATCCTAAGACCTACATCTGGAATCAGTTAGAAGTGAAAGTCGTGTTGCAAAAATACCAGGAAGCAACTCCGATGCAATAAGTCTGAGACAGTTCGTTGGTTCGCCGAGAATTTACGTGGCTCTGTTTTCCATAAAAGACTCCGAGGATCCCACATCCAGCACTGGGTCAAACGTGACGCACAGTCGCAGTCTCGCAGACCCCCACTACTCAGCGTGCACGAGGCCGCAAGGCTGTTTTAGATAAGGCCTCAGCCACATACGAAGCCCCTCACGTTGACATCGAGGACCTAACTGCTGGGACATACCTCGTGACCCTTGCACCCAGCAGGGATGATTCTGCTTTTGCGATCAAGATCGGGCGGAAGCTGTCTCCAGCGTTGCACCTCGTGAAATGCGTTTCCGATCCGGATATTGCCGGGAACCAAGTGCACTACTATCAGTATCTGAAGCCAAAGTCGAGTGCTTTCGTGGTGGCTAATAGCCGGCAGGTGGATGCGTCACGAGCTGAGCAAGGTTTTTACGAGGGACGATATCCCATCATCGCGTGGATGGACTTTGAGGAAGATGAGATCGTGCACTTGTGGGACGTTGAGTCTCCCGCTGAGGAGAACGGAATCCCTCAAGACATGTTTGCTATTGTGATGGCAAATCTGAAGGGGATCATGGCTTCAGGCGGTGGTGGCAGTGGCACTGGTGCCAGTGGCAGTGGCAGTGGCGCTGGTGCCAGTGGCAGTGGCACTGGTGCCAGTGGCAGTGGCAGTGGCGCTGGTGCCAGTGGCAGTGGTGCTGGCAGTAGTGGGCAGTGAAGGTGCATATTGACGTTGCATATTACAGTGAACACATAGCTTGGAAACACGCAACGAACTTTCGTACTGCCGGTATCCATTCGTTACCGTATTGTATACTTGTACTTTTGAATAATTCTCTGGGTCAATTGCACCGATATAGCAAAAAAAAAACAAGCAAGCCAAAATAATTAAATATAGGACATATAATAGTGTGAACAAACAAGCAAAGTTCATAAATTAAATACTTTTCGTATAATTATCTGTATTCCTCGCGTTAAAACAACCAACTTTAAAATCAATTAAATAATTAAATCTGGGGGACCAACAAACTTAATTAAATAGTTCATTGCGGCTCATTTTCGGAATTAAAATCAATAAAGTAAGCACGGTAACCGGTTATACGGCGACGTGGGGTTTATGGATTATAACCACGGGTTATTCTAAATCAATCCGTGTTTTATGAAACTAGGAAGAAGGTATTGTGAGGAGACGTGTAACTGAGACAGGTCACTTACCGAGATCGGGTACGGTACTTCCCTTATGGTTTCAAGGATGTCCTTACAGTGCTTGGTGTGCCGGTGAGAAGTGTTAGAAGCCACTCATTACCAGACTGTCCAGAATGTGCAGAACACATGCGAGACAAAGGGCCCTGACTCATGAAAGAGGGTGGGAAGCGATAAGCACGGAGGATATTAGGAAGGCAGACCACACACCTGTGCTCGAGCATAACGCGATTGGTATGAGATTAGAGAGGACACGGAGTTTCTAACGTATGATACGGTTGCTGCGTTCATAGTCTCGTGAGGGAATTGGACGATGCCCCCTCCCAATGAGGGGAAGGGGAGGGGGGTTCTTTAGGACTTAGGGTAAGGGTCTAGGGGTGCACTGTCCCTGTCCCTCAACACTCCGCCCCTTCCACACCTCCCTTTCCACCACCGCCCTCCCTTTCCAACTCCTGACTGCCCCCCTCCACCTTCCCCGCCGCATGATTCTTGACCGATGCCTAGCGACCCGCACTAGTTAGACCATGCCGATCATCCTGCTCCGTTGAGAGACTGCAAGAAACACACTTCTGACTTCCCCAAAATGTATTGAGGCAAGGAAGTTGACATGACAAATTGGGACAATATGGACTTAGGTTATGCTCAATTTTTGAGTTTTCAACATCAAGATGAAAAATAAGGCTATTTTTCTGATCTTAAGTTCTAGTCCATTTAATACTTTGCATGCCCATTTGCACCAAATCGATATATATCACTCAATCCACAAATAACATACACGCAGATCAATACCCAAATTCTTATAAACTTTACAACAATTATAACGAAGGGAAATCTCAAGGCTGACGGCTCACACGCATGTACCATTCCGATTGTGGGGCAAATGAGACACCGATCGCTTACTGAACTTATCTGCACAACCAGATATCAGTACATAATCTAGAACGGATGGATATCTAATACACCTTTCAAAAACACATATTCAAAGTGCCTCGCTAACCATCCAAGTTGCAAATGTAATCTCGACACCATCCACAGAATAAAATAAGTAAACCTTCGACCAGATGAGAAGAAATTAAGCACCACCTATGGGTTTTACTGGCACCAAGGGAAAACACCTCTACTTCTCCAAAATTATACAACTCACAGCTGAACATAGTAAGCCAACAGATTGCAAGATTTTCAGGCCATCATAACAAAACGCGGAAGATCATTCTTACTTTCCTTGAAGGAATATGTCTATAATAAAGGTATTTGAATAACCAGATCTGGCTGCTGAGTTTCCCGCAAGCACAAATTCGCTACCTGAGTGTTAGGATCTTCTCTCTATTTTGTGCGACAAGTCAAGTTCACTCCCCAGGTGTCGGGCATCATTCACATGACGCACACTGCGACTCCGTTATGAAGAACTTGCTTGTTTGACTGAAGTTGCCCAGTGACTGTTTACCGTCGAACCTTTAATTTGTGCGCAGTTTTGGAGGTAGAGCTGGAGAGCTGAGCAGCGAATAGGCTCAACCCAGGCAGGATATGTGAGCCAATAAAAAGGGCACCGTCGCGTTTCGACTAAAAGAAGGAAATCTAAAAGGTCAAACACCCTTGCCTGCCTTCATCATTAGATTATGCCTGCTAGAAGCCTCGACATAGTTTGTAAAATCATCGCGGCGTCTATTTTTCGTCTTGTCCACTGGCTCTAGCTGCGCGCGCGCCAATCAACAAAAAGTTGTCATGCAACGACTTCACAAGTGTCTATGTCACGAACAGCACTCGTATATCTTCAAGCAGCTAATCGTCCTGTGCGTACGTGAGCCTAGGGACACAAGCAGTTTTCGCTGCTGGACAGTTCGGGAATCCTCAAGCATGCTCTCAGAGGAGGCAAGACCGCTGGCATCACATTCTTCTCTTTGGAACTTCAAAACTTATCTCGACTTTAAAATGTCAAACACCTGGCGCCATCTGGCCCTAAGAAAAGTTCATTATGACCAATGCCGCTAGACGTCAGTCTCACGACATTTTCACCGGAGAGCGTATACAAGACCTGCAAAGAGCCATCGTTTTCCTTGAGATAAGAGGACACGTTGAGAATAATCGAGCCGGGAGCATACCTCTTCCGGGTCATAGCAAAAGTCGGACTTTGCCGTGCTTTGACACGTGGCGGAACCTATCGAATACCCTGGGTTGCACCGTCTCCAGAGATTCTGCACATACCACAAGACGTGTCAAGGGACCGAACAGGTCGGCAAACAAAAATAAAATAGTTTGAGAGCTTTTTGAACTCAACAGACATCGTCCGCCCTACTTGTAAGGAATCCCAACTCACACCACCTCTGAGAACACCAAACGCATCCACAAAATCTGAAGGACTGCAGAGGGGAAGTGTGTCCGTGGCACGCAGTTTCAAGCTCACCCACATAATTCTAAGCTCACCGACACATTTTTCAATGAAAAAAGAAAATCAGACGTTCTCACACAGTATTACCTTCGACAGTTCCACACCAAGCTTCGCATCGCGCTCTTGCTGGGACATGCTCTTCGGAGCCGCGGGGATGACGGGCGGGGGGGTTAAAGTCTTGGGCTCTTCTATCTTGAAATTGCTCTGTAACGCGAAAAAGTGAAATAAAATAAGCTTATGGAAATTTAATTCGGCACACTCATCGATCGACGATATTATTGCACATACAAAACATAACTCAACCAACCCGAAAGCCGCGGGTTGCGGTCTCCATGCGAAATAAGTTTTCTCACCGCGAAGCCGTTCTCCTGTTCCATCTTTTTGGCAAACGCGTCCCGGCACCTGAAAAATATACAGAGAACCGGTCACTCAAATGTTCACGGGCCAAAGCAAAGCGTCTTTTAGAAATGCATGCACAGGGGACAAACGGGCACCACAGCCTGCTGGGACACGTAATTCTACCACGGCGACAATCGAAGTGATGCCACAGTAGAGCGAAAATTTTCGGGTGTTTCGGCGTACAGTACAAACGGTACCCGGTGGAGATATATAGGAAGAAAGGGAACCTACTTCGTCTCCTTATCAAACGCCTCTTTCAGGAGGTTTGATTTGTGTACATCCATGTATCCTGTCCTTTCCACTGCCGTCATCTTTACTGGTTACTTGTGAACGTGTTTAATAATACAAGGGTGTAGAGCCCGTAAACGATGTTCCCCTTTATCCAAACCTTGATCAGTAGATATCTGGATACAAGTATGCTTTAGGCTGACAGACGATATGATCTCCTGGCTTCAAAGTAGAGGTTAGTAAAGAAAAGCAAAATAAAAGTGATTTCACAACATCCCTGTGGGCTGTACTTGTGACACCATGTACGTGGCATTGCATGGCATGGCACCGATGTGTGATGACGCACTGACTATGACCCGCGGCCTGTCGCTGTCGTGTGAGTCGCAGTCGGGTGGGGAGTCGCAGTCGCAGTGCTCGAGGTGCGGTGAGAATGAGGCCGCGGCCGCGCGGGGCGGGCACTCGACTGGGCGGGCGCTGGGCGGGCGCGGGAGAGCAGAGCACGTATCTAGATATGTATCGAGAGGAGAGGCAAGGGGCATAATATATATCGGCATATGACGTCATATGACGTTTCAACGGTCCATTTGTGCAAATAGAATCGTAGCGCGGATCACGGGGAATCCGATGGTCAACTCAGTTTTGAAAAAAAAATCTCTAGGAGCCTTAGCAATTTCCGTTAGAACCAATCAGAGGGCTTCGCACTGCGCTCTGAACTGAATCGGAATGCCTATCACACATCCTCCAATCATTTCCCACGCGCGAGAATTCGATTCATCATTCGATACATGATCCTGCCTTTCATTTACGATCATTTCTCAGAATGAACGAAGATTAAGCCTCAACTGCCCTGGATCGTCCATTTTAAACGATGAATGGATCGACGTGAGTTGACTATTTTTAGTAATAAGAGTAACGTTCTAGGGTATAATGCCCCTACCGAATCCATCTGAACGGTCAAGATTTGCTAATTTTAAGGTTGGAAGGTTCCATAGTAATAGATAGTTTGAAACACATACAGGGTAGAATATTTTGTATATCGGTGTTTTATAACTATCGTTGTAAGCAAAAATATGAGGCTCAAACGTGTGATATATGTCTATAAAAGATATAACATATGAGAGTAAGAGAGTCTAAGTAGCTTATGCTACGTGCGCTGTGTAAGGTTGT